>JBAMAX010003523.1:0-142690 GCA_037043745.1 Chymomyza amoena | reverse complement strand
TAAAGCGTATATTAGCTTCGTCTAATTTAGAATTTCTCTAATTACTTTTTTTTTTTGCATATTATACAAGATTAATCTAACAATCACATTTCTACAACGCTGACTTGGCACTCATTCAAGTTTAGCAAACAATTGTGACAAATTTCTAGATTATATCTCACAGTCATTATCTTTTAGCCAAAGACTTATAGCGCTACCTTTTGCAAAATTTTCTTATCGCTTTCGCAACATTTTTGCCAATTTTTTTTTGTACAGTTTAGAAGTCACTGCTTGCATTTTTGAGATACTAGTTTGAGTAGCACTGCGATAGCCCGGCCCATGTTGTATAATCACAGCCAGCAGTTGCTTACATAACAAGAATTTAAGGAAACAAAAACAAGGTCAACAGTTCAAGGACTTTTTATCGTATGGAAAGCTTTTAGATACTTGACTGCGTGGTCCTTTTGCTGCGGTTGCGCATTACCATAATAATAAGCGGAAGTTGCTTCTGAGTATATGCGACTGTATCTGTGTAGGTATGTATATATATATAGGGAGTGTACCCATACACCCGTGTGCGGTTTCTATTGTTGATGTTTTTATGATGTAACAGCTGCTGAGGGCGTATTTAAGATTTCAATTACAGGAAGTCTATGGGTAAAGCATTAAGTGTGCAAGGCGGTGGCTCCTTTTTGTAATATTAATAAGGCTGCCTCAATATGCTTGTATATACTTGAATTCATACAAACAAATCAAACCATGGGTTGGTTATTCAGTCAGCTGTGCGGCTTTTGAAGGACTCAGCTGTGGTAATTTAAAGACTGAAAAGAATTTATGGCATGCAAATTAGCTCTACTTCAAAAACCGATCTAATTCATTCGTGCTGATTTTCTAACAGGATAAGTTTGATTCTCATAAAAATTGATTTTTAAATGTTTGAAAATTGTAAACTGCTATGATTGAAGCCATAGTTTACAACGTTAAGCGACTGAACCCATATTAATAACCAGCGCTGTAATTATGTATAAGATTTACAATTTTTAATTTTACAATCCGCTGAGCTGAGAGATTGGTTCCAGCCAGGCTACAAAGCAGGGCCGTAGCCAGGATCGCGCCTATCTGGCTACGGCCCTGCTACAAAGTATTTTTAAGAAAGCTATTTTTTGTTTAATTTCTCAATATAATAAATCTTAGCTTAATTTTTTTTATTATAGGTCCACAGTTTAGTAGCTACTGGAAAAAATGTATATTGAAAAATGTGTGAATACGTTCCATACACTTTCAAACCAAATTTCTATATTCACCCCAAATGCGTTGATACGTTGAGGATCATTCAAGTACATAACTGTTTGTATATAAATTTTTTGATTGCAATTTCAAAGATAATATTTTTAAGCTAATCTTTTAGAAATTTAGTTGGGGAATTCCCCTTTTTAATGTATTTTCATAGCAGCTTCATTTACTTTATGCCTTTTTTTTACACGGTTTCTTCTGGAACTTTTCGACCGTGTAAAAATCGAATAAGGTGTATATTAATGTTTATAATAGTTCGAGACTTAAACACCATCAAAATTAAAGCCAGCTCTATTGTTTACAAACGTTTCTTAATTTTCCGATTTTTTCTAATACTTTTGAATTCTCACTTCGGGCTATGCCTGTTGCAAAATGTTCGCCTTGGAAGTGTTCTTTCATCGATGAGCCATCTCATTTTTCTCAGATAAGCTTTCCAGAGCATGTTGGCATTTGACATTCGTATTCGCTGTGTTAAAATATCATTCAAAATCAATTTCGAAACTACATAAGATTCGTTTTGAAACATTTTATTTATTTTCATTGATTTTAAGAGAATTCGGTTTCATTACTACTCTCAAAAAACTTTTTATCATATTAATTATTTACTTAAATTTATGATATTGCATATGCCACGAATTTTGGCTTCGCTTTAAGCATAACATTTTGCACAAACTAAAAATTTGCAAATTAAAACGTTTTATTTAAACAATTACATAATAATTTTTCATTTTCTTTTTTGTTTTTTTTTAGCTATGACTCTTTTTCGTTTTTAACGTGCAATTTTCGCTTATAATTTTTTTTTATTTAATTCAACATTTTCAAATTTCAGTTTTGATCTCGAATAAGTAAAACATATGGTAAGTTTTGTTGTTATAGAGCTTCTTAAACACTTCTTTGCTCGTTCTTAGGCTTAGGTTGATATTTACCTTTTTACTCAAATTCATTCAGTTTTATGCTAATTTTTTTGCGTTCTTTTTATTATATCCGGCTAAGCTAACTACTACGGTTGGATCTGCGATAATTATATAATAGTTTTCTTTCATCAACATGATCGTTTCATTTCATTTCTAAACATTTTCAAAAGTTGTTAACCCTTAAGTTGGTCGCACATGTTTTACATTTATTTGTTGTTTTGTTGTTTTTTGTGTGTGTTGTTTTTATAATAGTCAACATGTCTCTCTTGTTTGTTTGTGTTACGTGTGTGTTGTTTGCCTTTTGTTGGATTTTATCACAGCTTTCATCTATACACTTTTCATCGCTTTCGTTTTGTTCTTTTTAACATTTTGTTTGTTCAGCATAACTTGCATATATATCAATTTGTTGTTGTTCTAGTTGTTCTTAATATTGGGCCACACCCCCCACTGCTATATGACAATGTATCCGTTGTTCTTAACTTACTACATACATACATTGGATTAAATTTTTTGTTTTTCTTACATACATAAAGTATTTAACACATTAGCTAATCTGCATTTCATTTACATTTTGGTGTTTTTTCTTTTATTTGTTTTGTTTTTAATAATTGCGTTGCTCTGCTCTTAATTTGTAGCGCAAACAACTTACAACATGTGTTACATAAACTTGTTGTAGAATTGTTATTGTTGTTTGCTTAAATACATACGTTAGCTTTTCACTTGTGCCAACAAAAAAATTGTGGCTAACTTGTTTTGCGTTTTTGTAAGAGTTTTGGAATGATTTTTACAATTGTTTTCAATTTAAATACAATAAATGGCATAAAAAATATATTCATACATATACATATATAATTGTTTTTTTTTGTTTTTGTATAAAAAAAGAACGTTACTCGTACGCAGCGTTGGAAGTGTTGCAATTTGACATTTTAAATGTAACAAAATAATAATAATATAAAGTATTATTGATAATTTTTTAATACTTTTAAGTGGCTCATGAACAAACCAAACGCGTTTGCAGTGCTTTAAGTTAATTTTATATAAGACAGCCAACAACGGGCACTTTCTTCAAAATTAAATTCTTTGTAAAGTTTTAGTTTAGGCAAATTTAAAAAAAAAGCGACTGAAATGCTGTTGTTTTGGTTTGTGGCTTTTGCTTTGACATTGCTGGCTTCATCTTTTGTTTAACATGGTAAAAGTTGTTCTTGTTTTTAAATGGGAAGCAGCATGACACTTTTATCACATTTGTTTGTTTTTCTTGTTGTTGGTATGTACTAGACTTAACTTAATTACATTGTCTGTTTTGTTGTTGTTGTTGCTTGCTGCATTTACATTTTTTTTAATAAGTAAGATTGCTTCTTTTTCACATGATTTGCGCACAATTTACCGTATATAATAGTATAATAAAATTGGGTTTACTTTTTTTAATTATAGTTTTTTGTTTTACAAATTAATATTCGCTATTGAAATTCATAACAAAAATACCACATACATCATCAGTGGTGTTAGTGTGTGTGTGCTTGTTGTGTGTAAGAGTTGTTTTTGAGATCTTATTAGTTTTTTTTTGTAGAATTCGCTGCACCAGATATGCCATTGCCTTGCCTACTCGCCCCGCCTGAATTTTGGCAATATTACAACGCGTTGATTTCTTCTTTCAGTCTTAAGTTTCAATAGATTTGTTTTGTTTTTAGATAGCTAGATTTGAGCAATGATCTTTGTGTCTTCTAAATGCTCAAAGTGATCTTCAGGTACCGTTTATTTGTTGTTGTTATCGTTGCTAATTATTTATAATTAGGGCCGTAAAGCCCTGGTCAGGACAATGGCATCTGTTCGACATCTGCGATTTCTATCTCTATCACTTTTTTGTACAACTTCTTTAGTTTGGGCGTGCTGAGTTTGTGCAGTGTTTAAAAATATAATTAAACTTGTCATTATAGTAATTAATTGTTATACGAAATATTCAAAGTGGTTGTTGGCTAACGCTAACGCATGCCTGGCGCAACACACGTACATAAATACATCTGCCTGGACTTGGTGTTGTCGATTTACAATTTGCACAAGACTGATATTTAGTATACTACGTATTTTTTTGCACTTGCATACATGCTTTACTCTCAGAGCCCTTCACGTTGCAGTTTTAAAAAGCTTTTAATTTCTATAATTTAAAATTACTTTAGACAATACAAATATTACTGCCTTCGAATGACATTGAAAATAATTTGGAATAAAATGGACAGACTCGGTGTACTTAGTTAGACTCGTAACGAGTCAGTAGTCCAAGTTTAGCCACTTGGAAGAATGGATTCGATATCAGTTCTACGCATGAATGGCTCTTAATACATATAACATATATGCAAGTACAAGTTTATGTGTTGAATACATATGCAATTATTCGTTTACAATTTGCTGGTTCTTATATAAGCTGCTAATATCACTTTAACTATACTGTTCTGACAACGATTACATGAACCAAAGTTCGTTTTTTGGCGCATCGTTGCCTTACAATAGCTGTTGTTTTTTTTATTCATGTTGTTGTTGTTGGAATCGTTCCATTGTTATACGATCTACATTATATCACAATTGAGCGCTATGTTCTTACAAACGTTTCTCCATAAGCATTTTTCACAAAGATATTTTCATACAAAAGTTAACAATTTGATTTTACATGTGCCAATTTTTGAGCAGACATTTTGCTTAATTGGTTGTTTAGTTTGGTCCTTGCTTATATAAAGACAGAGATATAGTGTGAGAAAACGCTGTAGCGCTCGATTTACAAACTTTTACATACTTAACGTTTTGAATTTGTTTATGTTTTCTTAATGGTTTAAAACAAACATTTAACTTAGCTAACTAGACAATTTCTTAACAATTGGTTGTTCCTGTTGGTGTATTTGTGTTTGTTGTTAAATTTGCTTGCTTTGCTTGATGCCTCACACTGGTTTGCTACATAGCTTGCATTTTATATTTAGTTTAAATCACAGTTGTTGTTGCTTATAAAATGATGTTTTTGTTGCTGTTGTTGTTTCGTAGCAGGTTTCACATATTCAACAAACTTCTTTCCATTTTTGGATGTTCGTTTTTTTGGGGGTTTTTTTTTTTGTTTTTTACAAATTTGTGAAGTGCTTAAGTCTTATACTTTGCTCATAACATGTTCTTACATTCATTTCACGTGTTGGCTGGCTTAACATAAAACATTCTAATTAATTATTCTCTTTTGATTTTGTTGTTGTTTGATGTGCTCCACTTAACATTAAAGAAATATATTCTACATATACGCAATTTTAAATAATGGTTGCCAATTGTTTTGGTAAATATGTCAATACAAAATTTTGATACTATAACAAAATGTGTGCGACAGGTGGACTTGAAAGTCGCCAGTCCATGGACAAAATCAGAGTCTACAGGACGTCAAAAACAGTTTTTCGTAAAAGTTAATTTATGTTATCTACTATGTTAGGAGTTTTTATATGCTCGAGCTGATCACTTGTCATGTTCCTTGTGGTAGTTGTTGTGGCTAGTTTTTGCCATGACTTTGCTTGCTTAATGTATTTTTTTTTGGTAGAATTAAGTTTGTTGCAAGCTTTGAGACTTAATCTAAGGCTTTTGTTCATTATATTTTGAGTTAATTACGAAGATCGTTGCGCATTAACTCGTAAATGAATTTATCACGCGTGTTGAAATTAACGGCTCCGTATCTCAACGATGGATGCAGCCTGTCTGTATTAACAGGCGCCCAGCTACGCTGTCCGAGTAATGTGCATATTTCCTAAAGAAGAAATTGTAAGTCGCTCATAAACAAATATTACTGCGCTTACTCACCTCACTGAAAGCATCTATTGGACCATTAGACCAGTCCACCAAAGAGACTTCTAGGCGATTTAGCTGGCGGCCACGCAAACGTGCCATACCAACCAAATTATGCGGATCCATTACATAGCCATGTATAACGATTTCCTCGAGTTGTTTACAACGCCAAGCCATCATTACAAAAGGATCCTGTCCAGTGCTCAAAATAATATGACGAAAATATTCCGCAGTCGTAGCATGCTTGTATGCTGAATCAATATAACAGATACTGCGCAATGTATCACTATTGTGCAAGGATATCCATTCAAGAGCCTCCGGGTTCATGTATTCACAAAAAAGTATGCGTACATGCGTGACTGGCATGTTATGCCGTAAAATACGCATCTGCAACACCTCAATGGCTTCATAGGCATAGATAAGCGACAGTATGAGTTCGATACCAGCAAAATGAGATGCAAAATTTGCCCATGCCGACTCAGAGACGCCAGCATGCTCACGATCTAAGCCATGCACGGCTATAAGTAGTTTGCGCAATGGCAGCACTTGAATTGTGTGCAGAAGTTCATCGTTAAGTGTATCATAGTCCAGTGAGAGCACCTGTAGGGCGGCACATTTCTGCAGCAGCGTTGTGTCCATGGCAAGTATAGGATAGTGACTAGGATCATACTTAATGGAGGCGAGTGTAAGCTGTTGCAGCTCTTGCGGTTTACCTAGGGCCTTGAGGAAATCTAGGCCATAATATGTGAGCGCTTCGATGGCACCTAGATCCAACGTTTGGCAAGGATAATGTTTTCGATTTAAAAACATTTTTAACGGCTCCACAAAACATCTGTTAACGTAAATGTATTATTATGTGCGAAAGACGTATAAAAAGGCATACTTACTGTTCTATATCGACCAAATACTCGCTGTGTAGATCTCCGGCAGCTACAAGGCCTACATTATGTGTTTGGAAACGCAAAGCTTGAATGTTATCACAGCGGGCCACTCTGTGTTGCAAAAAGAAATATGAAATTAGTCGTTTTTTTAGCTGTTCACATATGTGTTAAACATGTTATATTTAAAGTGTATGCAATGTAGCAAAGGGGGCCACATGGGACTTTAAATAGTTGTTTGCCTTGTATAAGGAATGCTGTACACTTTAGCGTTTTTATTTTTCTTGAAACTTAAGAAGTCATCTTCTAGTAGATCCAGGCTGCTGATATACAAAATAGGAATTCATTTTTCTTATATCGCTAGTCAATGCATAACTTTTGCAGAGATAATATTATGGCTGTTCATGTTTTTTGCATTTTGACTTGAGATAGACTTAAATAGGATATATAGGATCTCTCCTGATACTTACTTGTAAAGCAATCGTCTCATTTTCTGTATATGAAAGGCATTTATGAAATCAAACTCAACGACAAGCTCCTTTACTAGGCTCGCCATCCGCTGATGAAAAAACGATAATTGATCATCTCGCGCCAAGTTGATATTAAAGCAAAAGTTCTTAAAGTAACTGAAACAAAAATAAACAAATTTTTTAGTAAATTTCACATCAAGAGGCCACGCAACGCTTACATAAACGCTGCTGCTGTAATGCAAACATAAATGGCATAAGTAAAGTTTGGTATAAATGTAAATAAAGTGTGCCACAGAAGAGTGTACGTGGGGAAATTTGTTTGCACGTACGCATGTTATGTGTGTGGCGTGTGTACGTCTGTGTTTTTTATAGCGTTAAGCAATGGCGATGTTTAATAATTACTGTCTGAAAATTTAAATTTGTATAAAAAAACAAAACATTTGTGGCCTTCTTAATTCTTAACTTAGCAAATGTAAATGCCCCCCAAAGCTGTCGCGGTGGACGCCAAAAACAGCTGTGCGTCATACAGCAGCCGCCGTTGTCATGACCACAGCACCCTACCCCCCGCCTGCCTAACAACCTAACCCATTGCTTTTGCCAACAAAACCAGCAGCAACAACAAAAATGTTTTCATCTGTTTGCCTATTGTTGTTGGTGATTGTTTTGTTTGCCATTTATTTTGCTGAAACGCAAAAAGAGAACTGCTGTTTTGATATTATTGTTTGTGACTTACCGTTTTTGGAAAAGGCATTGCCGCCAGTGCCAGCAAGTGGCTGATGCGGATCGTTGATCCTTTGGCGGTAGGTACTCGAAGATGTGATTCAGGGCCAAAGATGGAATTGCATGCCATTGTGGTATGCTTGAATTCATAACTAGATGCAGCATACACTAGTGCTTTTGGTCTGTCCGTGTGACGTCGACAGCAACAGCAATAGCAATCTGTGCAATAGATTTTTACTTTCAACGTAGTTTTTGGCGTATTTTTATGGCTGCGTAGTAAGGTAAGGCGTTTTTCTTAGCGCTTTCTATGTAGCAATAATTAAAGTTTTGAGCTTACCATATGTTTTACCAGCTAAGCAATTGTTGTGTCTTGAAAACTCAATAATTTTCGTGTTGTTCACGCGTTGCGTTGTCATGTAGTAAACTGTTTTTTTCTGCCGCACCAAACTGAGAAAATGAAAATCTTGCAAGATATAAAATAATCGCTGCATGCCAGTGTGACCAAAAGTTACAAGTAGACATATCGAAAAAAATAAAAATCGATATTAGTGAAAATCGATTCAAATAAACTGCGCAGAGAAATTTTATTTATTTAAACAAATTAACCATATAAGTTACAAATTACTATACATAGCTAAGAATAGTAAATTAAATTGTCATACCAACGTTTATAATTTGTGTTAAATTCTCTTATAAAAAATTCAGCTGTTGGTTATTGGTTGTGATATTGGCTAAATAGTATAGAGCGTTGCCACTAGGGCTAGCCGCTTATTATCACAATACATTCTCCTTACAAAATGTCTACAATGACAATATAAAAACAGCTGGCAACCTCATGCAGCTGCCTTGTTATTAAAGCCGGCGTATTTTTATTTCTGTCTAATTTATATAAATAATTAAGTTAATAAATAGTTTTTTTACAAAATGGCAGCTTTAATGCTACGCCAAGCATGCCAACGTACGCAAACTATGGCAGTTTGCTCTAGAAGCTACCAGTATTTGTATGCAACAAGTTCAGTGCAAATTCTTGGCAGTTATGGACCACAACAGCGTTTGGCAACTCGCCGCTTGGCATCCACTGAAGCCGCAGCTGCAACCGCTTCACTTACGAGTGCCAGTGGGTTGACCGGCTTCTGGCAAACGCTTTCCAACAGCACTCCAGTAGCCTACATGCAGGATACGCTTATATATATACATGACATTAGTGGCTTACCCTGGTGGGCAGCCATTGTGCTCTCCACGTTTCTATTTCGCAGCCTTGTAACGTTACCGCTAACAATTTATCAGTACAAAATTACGGCGCGCCTGGAAAAGCTTTCATTAGAAATGCCTGCTATTGTGGAGGAACTGAAACGTGAAGCAGCAATGGCCAAGCAAAAGTATAAATGGACCGATAAACAAACACAAGTTGTCTACAGGCGTTCGGTTAGTCTTTAAAATTATTCATGTGCTTTTATTCAAATATCTTTTTTTTATTTTAGATAAAAAAACAATGGCAGAAACTAATTGTGCGAGATAATTGCCATCCCTTGAAAACTATAATTGTGCTGTGGGGTCAAATACCCTTGTGGATATTTCAATCGGTTGCTTTGCGCAATCTCGTTTACATGCTGCCTGATCCTACTTCGATACAAGCGCAAATTGTTGCCACCGAACTGACACTCGGTGGTTTTGGCTGGATACCAAATCTTACAGTTGTGGACAGCTCCTATATATTACCTGTAGCACTAGGCCTTATCAATTTAAGCATTATAGAACTGCAGTCTATGTCGCGCACACGCAGTCCCACACGTTTGCAAAAAATTGCAAATAATTTGTTTCGCGGCCTGAGTGTGGTTATGGTGCCCATAGCTTGCACTGTGCCCTCGGCGCTTTGTGTATATTGGGTTGCTTCTAGTAGCTTTGGCTTGACACAGAATCTGCTGCTGCTCTCGCCGGAAGTGCGTCGTGCTGTGGGCATACCCAAAACACAAACGGAGCTGGAGCAGCCCTATGCACAGATCTGGCAGAAAATACAAACACGCGCGCATCTTCTAGAATCAGACAAAAGCTCAGATAAGACTTCTGGCAAGTGAGGCCTAACTGCAATGATTATATTAAGTAAAAAATAGTTCAATTTAGGTAAGCTGTTGAAAGTTTATTTATTCAGACTGTTATATAAACATAAACTTAATTTGTAAAGCACCTACGGATGCGCCGCCATAAATCACCAGCTGGCCGTTGGGTATGACTACTTTATGCTTTTTCATAGAACGAATAAATATGAGAAAACCCCAAGAAACTGTATGTAAACAAATGAGTAGGAAGACTTGTCCCAAAAAATGATAAGCCAGCTTGGTTCTGAAAAGGTCTTGAGATTGTCATGACAGATAAGAAGCCAACGGAGATAACTGCTAAAGCGCTCAATTATTGACTTGAGCTGCAGCGCATCAGAGATAGTTCAGACCAAAGCTAAAGCTTATTTAAAACGAAGATCGCTCAGCTTTAGTTAAAGCGCAAGTAGCGCTCGTGGCGGCAAGTACTCAACGGAAACAATTACGTGATTCGCATTGTGTGTTATTTTTTGGACTATCAGTGAATTTGCACCAAGTGTTTTAAATATAAATATATATACTATATATCGTTGAATACAGATTATTGAAATAATCGTAAAAGAAAGTAAAAAGTGCAGTGGCAAAATGGCCATGCAAAGTGCGCCGTCCATATGGATAGTTCTACTGCTGGCTGTTAGTATGATATACTAAGAAAGTTTCAAAAAACCAAAAATAAAACATATGGAAAAAAATAATAATAATTCGCTGATAAGCATGTTTTTCAATAGAAATCAATAAAATTTTTGAAAAATATGTAATAGTCTTCCAAGTTACTCATCCATAGAACCCATTAAACTTTTAACATTCGTTCAAATCTGGGCTTGAATAAATATTAGTTAGTTTTTCGTTTAACGTATAATAAAGATAATCATGCTGTTCTTATTGCATATTCAATTTAATATCTCAGAGTCGTCTTAAAGTTCCATTGATAACCCTCAGAGATCAATGATCTCTTGCAACTTTGCCAAAAAATACAAATATTGAAAAAAAAGAAAACAACAGTTTCACATACGTTTTAAATTTTAAAATTGCTTCAATTTGCCAATTTTTTATAGTTTGTTTTCATAATTCTTGTCTGATAATTAAGAAACGGAATCTACCATATTGTATATGCTTCTAGTTCTAAAATAAATTACTTGATCATATTATGATCAATCAATTGATATTCGCGCTTCTACATTTCAATTGAGTTCATTCAATTTTAAAGTAATTTATTTTATAATTACGCATTCATTAGCTTTGTGGAACTTGGGCTTATCAACCTGAGCCACACTCAAGGCAGCAGAGTTATGGCGGCTACTATGACGAACAAGGCGCTGGGTTATCAGCATCACATCAGCATCATTCTACTTACGATGACCACCAGAGCCAAAACAAAAACAATTACAATGACAGAATTCAAGAGCAGCCCATCTACGAGCGCCAGCAACCTGAAACAACTGAATACTTTACAGGCTGTCCTGCAGAGTTTACGGGTCTGCTGCCTTATGCGTATGATTGTCATCGGTTTGTAAACTGCTTCAAGGGCCAGGCCAACATACAAAGCTGTGGTCCAGGCACGGCCTTTAACCCAACTAGTCTTGTGTGTGATCATGCCGACAAGGTTTTGTGTGGAGCCAATGCGCTATTAGGTTCGCAGTCGCAGCGCACAGCTAAATTGGTCAATGCAGAGCCAACTTGTGCGCCGGGTTTGACTGGCTTGCAGCCGCATCCCACAGATTGCAGCAAGTTTTTGAATTGTGCCAATGGACAAACGTTTATACAGGATTGTGGACCTGGCACAGCTTTTAGCATTGCCATGCTGACCTGCGATCATGTGGAAAAAGTGGATTGTGGCGCACGCTCCTATGGTAAGTGCGCTTTTTATTTGCATATATTTTTATATCTACTAACACAAAGACATTAGGCCTTACGGGCAGCCTAAGTTGTCCGCCTGGTGTGCGCGGCTTACGCCCACATCCAAGCGATCCTTATAAATATTTAAAATGCGGCATTGGTGTGGAGGCCCAAGTACAGACGTGTCCATCGGGCGCTGTTTTCGATAAGAACAGCTTAAGCTGTGTAAAATCAGCTAGTGAAAGTGAATATGAAAGCCACAACGAAATATCTTGTAAGTCCTTACACCAAGTTAAACGTTGGCTTATTGCTTTGCTTTTTTCATTTAATGCTCATTTTGGGAAATGGTGTTTCATTCTGATTTATTTCACACTTTGCTTTGCTTCGCTTTTCTAGTTTTTAGTCGGTTTTGCTTACTTTATATTTGGCCCTCGCAGCTAGTGTCCATATCAGCGATCTACTGTGTCCTGCAAATGTGGTGGGTCTCTTTGCACATCCCTTCGATCACACCAAGTTTTTAAATTGCAAGGCTGGTAAGGTGTCAGTTCAAAGCTGTCCACCCAATCACGCCTTCAGCATATCGAAGAGTCATTGTTTGACCAAAATTAGTTTGGCACACACTGACTATGTGGCCTATGTGGTTTCCGAGGTCAGCTATGAATACTGTAAGTTTTGGAAAGCACATTTTTGAGTAGCTTCTTAAAGCGCTTTTCTTGACTACAGCTTTGATGCTTACTGGTTGTCCACCGGGTACTGATGGTCTCCACTTTTATCCCTACGATGCCGCGAAATATTTACGTTGTGCGACAGGTGGAAAAATGACCATACTAAGTTGTGAGCCTGATATGGCCTATAGCATTGGAAATCGTGCCTGTCGTACTAGTCGCTATGTGACCAGCAATGATCGCGTAAAGTTCCTATACGAGTTGCAATCTGAGACCAGCTATAACTATGGTGATAGTAAGAGAATGTTGTCAATCCTCTGAAACGTCAAATCCTTAATACACACCTTCTTGTACCTATAGCGCAAGCCTTTCAATCTTCACTATCATCGTGTCCTCACAGCTTAAGTGGCTCTTATCCTTATGCCTTCCATGGTGGAAAATATGTGCTGTGTCAGCATGGTATCTTACATGTGGAGTCCTGCCCTTCTGACTCTGTATTTAGTTTATCCAAACGCAAATGTGCGCCTAAATGGCAACTAACGAGCCATGATTATTTGGATTACACTTATATAACTGAGCAGCTGGAGATGACTTGGTCCAGTAAGTTCATTATATAAATTATAAATGCTTCAGCTCAGCTTATCTGCGTAATCCACAGCTGATCTAATGCTAGATCTGACTACGATTACATGTCCACCTAAGGCTCAAGGTTACTATCTGCATCCGTTTGACTGTACAAAGTTCCTGATCTGTCGAGATCAGCAAACACTTATAGAGAGTTGCCAAAGCGGCAGCGTCTTTAGCATATCAAAACGGCGTTGTGTTTCACCTGATCAGGTGGAGGCATACGATCGCGTGGAATACTTGACGGAGACACACAACGAATTTTACGAAGAGAATGGAGCTACGGTTGGCCATTTAGACCGCACCAACTATGGCAAGGACTTTTCAGCAGAGATCAAATGTAGTTCAGCAGCTGGTACATTGCAGCCACATCCAACAGATTGTACTAAATTTTTGAACTGTGCGAATGGACAGACTTTCATACAGGATTGCGGGCCTGGTACGGCTTTTAGTGCCACTTTGATGACCTGCGATCATAAGGACAAGGTGGAATGTGGTGTCCGTTCTTATGGTGTGTTTTTCAAAATAATCAAATACTTACATAGTTCTTGAATATCTACAAACTTTGTTAATAGGATCAAGCGGCAGCTTACGTTGTCCGAGTAATGTGCATGGCTTACTTCCACATCCACATGATTCGTACAAGTATCTTAGATGTAATGTTGGCGCGCAGGCACAAGTAGAGCAGTGCCCGTTGGCACTATTTTCGATAAAAATAGTTTAAGCTGTGTCAAATCAGCTGGTGGAGCAGATTTTGAAGGCTACAACGAAATATCTTGTAAGTCCTATTCTAAGTTACACGTTGGCTTATTGCTTTGCTTTCTTCATTTAATGCTCATTTTGGCAACTGGTCTTTCATTCTGATTTATTGCACACTTTGCTTTGCTTTGCTTTTCTAGTTTTTAGTCGGTTTTGCTTACTGTATATTTGGCCCTCGCAGCTAGTGTCCATATCACCGATCTACTGTGTCCTGCAAACGTGGCGGGTCTCTTTGCGCATCCCTTCGATCACACCAAGTTTTTGAATTGCAAAGCTGGTAAGGTGTCAGTTCAAAGCTGTCCAACCAATCACGCCTTCAGCATTTCGAAGAGTCATTGTTTGCCCAAAATAAGTTTGGCACACACTGACTATGTGGCCTATGTGGTTTCCGAGGTCAGCTATGAATACTGTAAGTTTTGAAAACCACATTTTGTTGAGTGGCTCCTTAAAGCGCTTTTCTTGGCTACAGCTTTGATGCTTACTGGTTGTCCACCGGGCACTGATGGCCTACACTTTTATCCCTACGATGCCGCGAAATATTTACGTTGTGCAACTGGAGGAAAAATGACTATTCTAAGTTGTGAGCCTGACATGGCCTACAGCATTGGAAATCGTGCCTGTCGTGCTAGTCGTTATGTGACCAGCAGTGATCGTGTAAAATTCCTTTACGAATTGCAGTCTGAGTCCACCTACAGCTATGGTGATAGTAAGCGAATGTTCCCTCATTCCTCTTAAAACACAAATCTTTAATACCCAATTTCTTGCAACTGCAGCTCAAGCTTTTCAATCTTCGTTGTCATCATGTCCTCCCAGCTTAAGTGGTTTCTATCCTTATGCCTTCCATGGTGGAAAATATGTGCTGTGTCAGCATGGTCTGTTGCATGTGGAGTCCTGCCCTACTGGTTCTGTGTTTAGTATTTCCAAACGCAAATGTGCGCCTAAATGGCAACTAACGAGCCATGATTATTTGGATTACACTTATATAACTGAGCAACTGGAGCTAACTTGGTCGAGTAAGTTGATTACTTAAATCATAAATGCTTCAGCTCAGCTTATATGCAATATACGCAATCCTCAGCGGATGTAATGCAAGATCTGACTACGGTTACATGCCCACCTAAGGCTCAAGGTTACTATTTGCATCCGTTTGACTGTACAAAGTACCTGATCTGTCGCGATCAGCAGACACTTATTGAGAGTTGTCAAAGCGGCAGCGCCTTTAGCATATCAAAACGGCGTTGTGTTTCGCGGGATCAGGTTGAGGCATACGATCGCGTAGAATACTTCACGGAGACACAAAACGAATTTTACGGAGAGAATGGAGCTACGGTTGGTCAGTCAGGCCGCTCTGACTATGGCGAAGACTTTTCAGCAGGAATTAAATGTAGTTCAGCAGCTGGTACATTGCAGCCACATCCAACAGATTGTACCAAATTTCTGAATTGTGCGAATGGACAGACGTTTATACAGGATTGTGGACCTGGAACGGCTTTTAGTGCCACCTTGATGACCTGCGATCATAAGGACAATGTGGAATGTGGTGTTCGTGCTTATGGTGGGTTTGCTTTGGACTTTATTGAACCACTCATTATTTTCTAACGCTTGCAAATAGGCTCAACCAACAGCCTAAGCTGTCCTCATGGAGTTCGTGGTCTACAACCACATCCACACGATCCACACAAATATCTTAGGTGTGGTATTGGCGTACAAGCTCAAGTGGAGCAATGCCAGCCGGATACTGTTTTTGATAAAAGCACCCTAAGCTGTCTTCGTACGGCTGCTGGAGTACATTATGGAGATACTAATGAAGTTTCCTGTAAGAATAATGCGATACTTCTATAAGCGCTCATCTTCAAGGTTTATTTGATTTGGTTTTAAAACTTTTCGCAGTTACTGCTCATGACAACGATATACTCTGTCCCGACACTGTCGTGGGCATCTTTGCCCATCCTTTTGATTACACCAAGTTCCTGAGTTGCAAATTGGGTAAAATAACAGTCGACAGCTGTATTCCCAACCACGCTTTTAGCTTATCTAGAGGTTATTGTTTGCCCAAGGAAAACTTGGCTAAAAGCGACTATGTGGTCTACGTGGTTTCACATGTCAGCAATGACTACAGTAAGTTTAGACAGACACAAATTTTTATTTTGGGTAACTTACGGCCGCTGTTTTATTGCTGCAGCTCTAAGGCTCACCAGCTGTCCTCCTGGCACCGAGGGTCTTCACGTTTATCCATACGATGCGGAAAAGTATGTGCAATGTGACAAGTACGGTAAAATGTCTATACTACGTTGTGAGGCGAATATGGCCTATAGCATTGGACAACACGCATGCCGAGCTAGAAGCTTTGTAACAAGCCTTGATCGCGTAAAATTCTTTTCCGAATTAGAGCCAGGAAACGGTTATAGCTTTGGCGATAGTGAGTCACTTAAATTAAAGTTATTTTAGAATTTGTTACTAATGCGTCCAATTGTAGCGCAATTGCTTCAATCTACGATTTCATCCTGCCCATCTGGCCTAGATGGCACTTATCCCTATGCTTTCCACGGTGGAAAGTATGTTTTGTGTCAACATGGCCATTTGCAATTAAAGTCTTGCGCTGCTGGCTCCGTTTATAGCTTCTCAAGGCATAAATGTGCACCCAAAGCTCAGCTGTCTAGTCATGATTATTTGGATTATACTTATATAACTGTTGAGTTGGAGCAGGGTTGGTCCAGTAAGCACTTTATTTCTGTCTTAATTCATTCACTTTAACACCATACAACACGCAGCTAATCTTGAAACCGATCTGACCAGCATTACTTGTCCACCGCAAGCCGAAGGCTTTTACTTACATCCTTTTGACTGCACAAAGTACCTTAACTGTAGGGATCACCAAACGCATATTGAAAGCTGTCCGAGCGGCAGTGTATTCAGCATATCGAAGCGTCTTTGTGTTCTCCGAGATCAGTTGGATGCATACGATCGTGTCGAATATTTAAGTGAAACACAAAATGAATTCTTTGAGGAAGCTGGTACTTCTTATGCACAGCCAGATCGCTCCCAATATGGCAAGGATTTGTCTGGCGACATTAAGTGTAGCTATGCAGCTGGAGCATTGCAGCCGCATCCCACAGATTGTAGCAAGTTTTTGAACTGTGCCAATGGACAAGCAATCGTACAGGATTGTGCACCTGGTTCGGCATTTAGTTCAACCCTACTGACATGTGATCATGTGGAGAAAGTGGAATGCGGTGCCCGTATCTACGGTGTGTGTAATTTGTTTCTTATTACATTGTATATTTTAACTAACTATAAGATCAGCTTTAACCGGCAGCATAAGCTGTCCTTATGGAGTACGTGGTCTACGTCCACACCCATATGATCCGCATAAGTATATTAGGTGTGGTATTGGCGTGAAGGCTCAAATAGATCAGTGTCAACCTGGAACAGTTTTTGATAAAAACAGTTTGAGCTGTGTCTACTCAGCTGTTGGATCAGTGGACACCAGTCATAACGTGGAACCCTGTAAGTTTCATACTTGTCCAATACTTTTTGCTTCGCTTACTTCATTGGCTTCTCATCTGAATGATTTAGGTCTCATTGTTGGCTTCCTCATTCGCTGCTTTGCTTGGCATGCCTAGTTTCTAGTCTGATTTAACTTTACTTCGCTCCCAGCTGCTGCCCATGTAAGCGATATACTCTGCTCCGATATTGCTGTGGGTCCTTTTGCACATCCATTCGATTACACCAAGTTCATCAACTGTAAAGCTGGTAAAGTATCAGTCCAAAGCTGCTTACCAAACCATGCATTCAGCTTATCGCAAGGCTATTGCCGGCCTAAAGAACAGCTGGAGCAAACTGATTACGTGGCATACATGATCTCAGAAGTCAGCCATGAATACTGTAAGTTTTTGAAGTGACTAAAATTGTAGAGTACTGTTCAAGCCACTTACTTTGCTGCAGCACTAATGCTTACTGGTTGTCCACCGGGCACGACTGGTTTTCATTTGTATCCTTACGATGCGGCCAAATATGTGCATTGTGAAACTAATGGTAAAATGTCAATTCTAAGCTGTAGCCCGGATATGGCTTATAGCATTGGGCAACGCGCCTGCCGTGCTAAGGAATATCTGAGTAACCGTGATCGCGTGAAATTTTTGTATGAGTTGCAGTCTGAGAACAGCTACAGCGTGGGGGATAGTAAGTTATCGTGTTTAATCCGTTAAATACGACGTATCCTTTTTTACCATCATGCTCCTTTGTTTTTAGCAAAGAACGTTCAACCTGCACTTTCGGCTTGTCCGCCGAATTTAAGTGGCGCCTATCCATACGCCTTTCATGGCGCCAAATATGTGTCTTGCCAGCATGGCTTATTGGAACTAAAATCCTGCGCTGCTGGAACTGTATTTAGCTTTTCTCAGCGAAAGTGTGCGCCTAAAGCTCTGCTGGTTAGTCATGACTATTTGGACTATGATTATATTTCAGCTCAGTTGGAGCAGAGTTGGTCCTGTAAGCGCTTTTCAAGTCTTCTTTTATGAGCCAAACTTTATATTTTTTTGCGTCACCTATAGCTGAGTTTACATTTGATCTGACTAGGATAACGTGTCCACCACGGGCGCAAGGCTACTACCTACATCCATTTGATTGCACCAAGTTTCTGGTCTGCCGCGACCAACAGACGCTTGTTGAGAGTTGCCAGCCTGGTAGTGTCTTTAGCATATCTCAACGTAGTTGCGTTGGACGGGATCAAGTGGCTGCATACGATCGCGTGGACTTCTTGACGCACACTCAAGAAGAGCTTTACAATGAAAATGGTTTTTCAGTTGGTGGAAATGGAGAAAAGGACATACATACGATTACCACAATCTCTAACAGCTACCGACTTGAATGTCCGCGCTCTGTCTATGGACTCTATGCCAATCCGTTTGATGCTAGAAGTTATCTGCGCTGTGTCGATGGACGCACCTTGGTGCAACTCTGCCTGACTGGTGAAGTGTTCAGCGTGCCGCGTGGCCACTGTTTGCCATTGGATCAGGTACCAAACAGTGATCGTGTAGCTTATATGGGCTATGATGAGAGTATACAAGTACGGACAAGTGAGTCAACTTGTGCGACTAGTAAATTGAATTTCTAAATAACTAGTTGTCTTGCAGCTCTCAGCTGTCCACGTGACTTTGTGGGCCAATACGTGTATCCTTTTGATTGCACAAAGTATCTCAGCTGCGAGTCAGGTGTCACACTGTTGCTTAGCTGTCCAGCTGGCAAGCACTTTAGTGTGGCACGACGCAGTTGTCAGTCATTAGAACTCGTGCAGCGTGAAGATCGAGTTTTTACAGCCAGTGAGCTGTTGGCGTTCTTTGAGTGGTGGCGGCAGTGGAACAGCCAGCAGGAAAGCAATATTGTTTGCCCTGTTGGTGTTGTAGGTCCCTATCAACATCCCACTGTAGCCAGCAAATTTCTCAGTTGTCGTGCGGGACAATCTATAATTTATGACTGTCCTAGTGGCAAGATTTTCAGTATGTCGCGTCGTCTGTGCGTCTCGCAGCAAGAGGTGCCCGCCAATGATCGCTGCGACTATGCAGGTATCAACTTGCTCCATAGTCAACAATTGGGGAAGCGTTAAAAAATCAACACTAACAAGTTTAAAATTGAATTAAATAAACTCCTTAATAAATATTACCGAACTTTTTCAGACAATCGGGAGCCAAAGTACTACACTGCAGCAGACGAAAATCAATTGAATCAATGGGGACATGGTGGTGTTCAAGGTCATATTACAACCAAAACAACAACAACATCGCATGGCGACCGCTGGAGCAACATGAACATGCAGCGACCTGCAGGAGTAGGCTATGGGCAGCAGGAAACGCAAACCAATTATCATGAGACTCAGCGTCAGCCGTTGCCTGGTTGGTCAGGCATTGGTAGCTCTTACGATGCCTTGGCGCCCACACAGAGTGTGCTTATTGTGGAGGGCTCACTGCAACCAAATCGTAATTATGAAAAAACTGCCCACACAATCTATCAAGCGCCCTTGGCACCCATGGCACCTCTAAGACCCTCTACACCGACCACATATGTCTACGCGCAGCCTGTATTTAGCTCGGAGTTGGAGTCTTCCGACTGGCCGCGTCAGAACTATAGCCGTGACATAAATTATGGTTCGCATACAAGTGAATGGAGACCTATGCCAAGACAGCCTGTGACTTTGCAACAACTTAGACCCAACTTAGAACTGACGCCTCCATTAGCCAGCGAACCTGGACAGCAACCCTTAGACTTGGATAATCCTTATGCTTCGACAGATCAACAGCCTGGCGAAACGCAGCAAAGGCCATTGGTGCGTTATGGCGGTTTTGAACCATTAATACCATCTACAAAATCCGAACAGCCAAAATCACCCTATCCCACCGTTCCTGCAAATCATAGACCCACCTATGGCGCACAGCCATTGTCCAATGAGTCAAATTTATATGGCGGTCTATTGCCCCCACCACCAGCAGCTGTTACACCAGTCACACATTCAACAACAACTCCCAGTCGTGTGCTAATACCACCCCCTAGACCCACGCCAAGCTCCAATGTTCGCACTTTCCCCATCTATCCACCTATAGCAAATGCACCACCGTCTCAGAAACCCAACTATCCTCACTACAGCCCCGGCTATGCAGGCGTTGCACACTCCCGCAATGCCTCTTGGCAAAAGGCGCCGCAGATTCCCCAACAACCTCAAGATCCTTTTGATACCCAGCAGGTACAACAGGAAGATACTCAATATGAGTATGAGGATATATTCGATAGCGTGCCCCAACGTTCAGACCGCCAGCCTTTTAGTACAACAACTTCTAGGAGTGGGCTGTCTCCTCCACCATATAACCATCAATTCTACAATCCTGCTAAGACCCCAAACCCATCCCTGAATACAAGCTCAACTTCTCAGCTTCCCATAAGCGATGCTTTGCGCATGTTGCTGCGCCCTTATTTCAATCACAGCGGGACTGCTGAGAATGATGTTGCCCAGCGTGCAGAGTCTAGTATTATGTCGGCTATTAGTAAACCACCCACGACTGCAGCTAGAATGACTACACCTAAACCGACTACGACTACAACTGCTCGCACTCCTAGATACCAAAGACCTGACGATGACGCTGAACTGATTGTGGCAGGCGAACAAGAGAGTTTGGACGATACTGACGTTGACTCTGTTGTTGCAGGTGCTGGCGAGACAGCGCGCACCGAGCAGACCCTGCAACCCACCACCTATGCCTCCACTGATGACACAAACAATTTTTATCTGGGCGGACGGGGCACACGCAAAGTCGATACGGATCGCAACAATTGGCACACGCATGGTCACAGTCGTGATTTCCACCTGCGTCATCCAAATTTACCAGACCCCTATGACAAGCCACATCATCCCTACCATGAGAAACATGATCATCATCATCATTCTCATAGCCCCGAATATCATCGCCGTCATCCTGAACTGCCCAATCCTTTTGGAGCAAATAGCTTAGAAGAAACAGAGATTCTAGCACATCCTAGAGCAGAAGGCGTCACACAACGCACACAAGTTGACAATTTCAATGTTAATTTGCGAAACAACTTTGATGAGACTCCAGCCAGTCCTTGCGAATTTGACTGTGGCGGCGGAAAATGTGTCAAACAGATTGAAGTCTGCGATGGTGTCAATAACTGCGGTAACCGTCAGGATGAGCGACAATGCGATCACTTAGGTTATGCGCTTAAGATTACTGGGGGCGAGAGTCCTCACATGGGGCGCATTGAGGTCAAGGGTAAGATTTCGCTAACTAAGAACTGCTTCATATTTATATGACCTTATTTTATTATGCATAGTGAACGGCAAATGGGGCTATGTATGCGATGACAAGTTTGGACTACACGATGCGGACGTGGTTTGTCGTGAAGTGGGCTACAACATGGGCGCTGCTGAAGTGCGCGGCAATTCCTTCTATGCGCCCGGTGAGCATAACTTTAATTATGCTATGGATGAGCTGGAATGTCGCGGTAACGAAACTCAGCTTAAGGATTGCGATTTCAAGGGATGGGGCGTGCATAACTGTGGTCCCGATGAAGTTGTAGGTGTGGTCTGCAAAGTGCCTTTGCTGAAATGTCCAAACGACTATTGGTTATGCGCTACTTCAAAGGAATGCATACCGCCGGCTTTTGTTTGTGATAATACCGAGGACTGTGCTGATAAATCCGATGAGAGCCCTGCGGTTTGTAACGTAAGTTGGAGTTAGGAAGTAGGTATTATCAAAGAATATAGAACTATTTAGTTCTATATTCTTTGGTATTATGCAACAGTTTCTGATTTTATACTAATTTTTAAAGGCACCTGTCAAATACCGCTTGGAGGGTGGTCGCAGTCCAGCCGAAGGACGCTTGGAAGTCAAATACCATGGCGAATGGGGCAGCATATGCGATGACGACTTCAGTTTGAAGTCCGCACAAGTGGCCTGCAATAACTTGGGCTACTATGGACCAGCGGTATGTATGCAATATTGCAGCATTTAATGGAGTTTGTAACTGACTTACCATAATATCTTTTTAGAAAATTGAAAAGAACATTTTTGGACCTGGCAAAGGACCCATTTGGTTGGATCAGGTTTCCTGCTACGGCAATGAGACCGCTATTGATAAGTGCAGCCACTGGAACTGGGGTGAACACAACTGCAATCATACTGAGGATGTGGGTTTGCGCTGTCAGGCAGGACCACCACCGCGCCGAACTCGTTTGCAGGCTCTTAATGATAAAGATCAAAAGAAACCACAACTTAGCGCAAACAGCTTGTCCGAGATTGGACTATGGGAGCGCTCAAGTAAATCCCTTAACACACCGCGACGTTGTGGCATATTTAAGGAAGATCTAGAGGACGAGTATGCGCATCCGGAGCAAAGAGTGGTGCAAGGTGCTGTGGCGCGCAGAGGACGACATCCCTGGCAGGCAACCATACGCACACGTGGACGTGGCGGTATCTCTAGCCATTGGTGTGGTGCAGTCTTAATCTCGAAGCGGCATTTGCTAACCGCTGCGCATTGTCTGTATGGCCATCCAAAAGGCGCTTACTTTGTGCGTGTTGGCGATCATTATGCGAATATTGCAGAGTCGTCCGAAGTGGATTCTTTCATTGAAAATTGGTACACGCACGAGAAGTTCCGTGATCAGACGCATATGAACAATGATATTGCTTTGGTGGTGCTGAAGACTCCGGTTAAGTTTAGTGACTATGTGCAGCCCATCTGCTTGCCAGAGCGCGGCTCACAGCTTAAAGAGAATCGCAATTGTACCATATCCGGTTGGGGCTCCATCAAGTCGGGTGTTTCAAGTAAGCGGTTGAGTTAGTGTACTTGAGTTTTTATTATCATGTCTTAATTTGCAGCACCTTCACAAATTTTGCGCTCGGCAAGTCTGCCTATTTTGTCAGAAGCCACATGTAAGCAGCCACATGTCTATGGCAGCTCCATGACTGATGGCATGTTCTGTGCTGGACACTTGGATGAGAGTGTTGATGCTTGTGAAGGAGACTCTGGTGGACCACTTGTCTGTTCCGATGAGGGTAAGCTAAGCGTTTGTGTTTTACGACTAAACATAATAACATAAATATTTGCAGATGGCGAAACTTTGTATGGCATTATTTCTTGGGGTCAACATTGCGGATATGTTAATAAACCAGGTGTCTATGTGCGCGTTGGTCATTATATTGATTGGATCTTTGAGAAAATCAATTTAAGCTTACAACGTAATTAACATCAAACAAACAACAACTAAATCAAGTAGGATAAGCGGAATGTTGTGTGTATGCAAATATATTGTATCCTATAAACTTTGCTCAAGCTGACATCACTAATTGGGAATCAAATTTTGTATCTCTCTTAATTAAGCATACGTCATGTTGTTCAATTTAACAATGCAGCCTAAATGTATGCAGTAATTAACACGAAATTAAAAAATATAACACAACAACAACAACAACAAACCATGTACATGTTTCTTTTCGTTTATTTATTTACACGAACCGTTAGTACATACATAGGTTTGTACTCAGAAGATAACATAATCAATGCTAATAAAACGCTAAGCGGCCACAACGGCGGCTTTGCTGGGTAGATTTAATTCACAAGTCGACAAGCTGACTCAGACAATTTGCTCAACATTAATTGATGGTCAACTCGAGCGAACACACACTCAATTGACACTACGGGCACACTTGTATATAGCGTGTGTGTCTCTGTGTGTGTGAGTGTTTGTGTGGATGCCACGCCAATATCGCAAAATGTGAGACAAACGCGCATGCCAGCCAAAATTTACGCACATTGTGCGGGCGTTGCACACTCAAACACACACACACACATCCATTCACTCAAACACACACACATTTATATACACAGGGGAACTCATCAGAAGAGCTACAATTAAGTAAATTAATATATTATGGCTGCGTCATATGCAACATTGTTCCTTATGCTTTAATGCCCTTTTTGCAGAGAGTATATTAGTTCGGCAATAAAGTTTGCTGCTCAATAATTGCAGTAACTAATAACTAATAAATTGAATTTAAGTTTACTAATTTAGGGATTAACAAAGGTAAGGTTTAAGGTAATTTTTAGAATTTTTTTACATTTTGAGCTACAAAAATATGTTTTTCATAAGTAAAAAAACAAAGCTACGAGTACATGATTTAATTTCGTAGAGGCCACCACAACTGCATCTTTTTGATCGGAAATATAAAAACAATTAACTCCTCTTAATCTAATCCAAAGGCCAGTGAAACACAAAGGGGCTTTCAAAAATATAAATCTTAAAGTTTAAACGAAAGTGTGGGAAAAATAATTTTTTTGCGTCACAAAAAAAATCATGAAAAGCTGTTAAATAATAAGATTTTTTTTAATTTGGAAAAAAATCCAACGTGATTCACTAGAAAATAATGTTATAGAGATTGTGTAAATTTCAAATCGATTGGATAAAATTTGACTGAGTTATTTGTGAAAAAATTCGAAAAAAGTGGTATCGAGAAAAGCGATTTTAATGTTTTAAAACTGGCAAGATGCCATGCGCGCTACACTTATAAGTGGGGGAACCATTATTCTTTTAAATCAATTCGGGACATCATTTCTTAAATAATTGTAGACAATTTAAAAACAAATCGACTTTCTGAAGAATCTTAATTTAAAATTAATTAATCTAATAAATTTATTTCTCTGGTCGTCTATTAAACAAACGACGGTTTTTTTTTTATCTCAATCATGCCTTTTTTTTAAGTGTGTGTTATATTATTTATTTATTTATTTATTTAAGGAGTACAACTAGGCACAGTTGACATTATATATTATAGAAAACAATTTATTAAGAAAATAATAATGGAAGGTATAACTAATCCGCGTATCTAGCCCGATGGGTGAACTTTTTAATGATATGCACCTTCTCACATCAAGAACTGGCCAGACATTTGGATTTACAATATAAAAGTTGAAAAAAAAGAAAGCAAGATAAAAATTAAACATTATATCAAAAAAAAGTGACAAGGGATCACCGTTGATTAAAAGAGTGACTCATAATATAGGATTGGTCAAAGATGCTCGTAGTGGCAATTTACGATAACTTAGGATAGAAGAAGTGATATATTGAATAGACCGTTCGAAAGAGAGGCAATTATAAAAGTTATTATAATTAGAGCATACGACACGGAAAGGATCGTGTAAAGCATTACAAGTTCCTATTAGTTCCTATTAATATTTTTTATTTTATACCATACCTTACTATAAGTTTTACCCATACACTTTCTTTTTCTATCAATTTGGTCTGCTGATTTTTCTTTTAGCAAATCTTAGCTGCTCATTTTGTAATGAAAATATTTTCTTAATGTGGTAATTTTTAACTACACATAATGGAATACATTTTTCAGGGTGAAGGCTATCCCATTGTCGGGCATTCATACGGCTGCATCTTATTCGCTTACTTCCTTAAATTTGTTGTATGCTTTTTGCATTTAAATTTTACAACGACGTGTGTTTTCCTCTTCATATTGTATATTTTATTTTTAACCATAAATGATGAACACGAAAATAAACTTTATAAAGAGATTAATATTTAAGTAAAGTAAACGAAGGCTTACGAATGACATATGCTGGTAAAAAATATTTAGCTGCTGAAAGTTTAAGGGATTATTTTGGACCCGTTCTAAGCTTAAAACCGTTTAAGCCGCCCGCCAATTTGTGGTGACTGCGGGTTTTACAATATATATTTTTTTCCTATTAATTTTAAAGTAAGGATTTTTATATTAGAGTTGTTGGTAATGCACATAATTCGGTTTTTACACACGTCCAGAAAAAACCATATAAAAAGACTTGATGAAAATGCCCATCAAAAAATTATCAAAGGAAGATTATAAAATATATTTTGAAAAGATTAGGTTCATTTTAAAAATTTAAATAAAAAATTTAATCGTGCTAAATCGAAACCAATTTTAAAAGAATTTTCTAGACCGTTATGTTTCAAAATCGTAAAAAAATAGAATTGCGCCTACGTGTAAAAATTATTGTTTATTAATAAAATAAAATTTAAAGAAGAAACCAATCCGAACAATTTCATTCGGATGTTTCTTAAGACTAAAAGATTTAAACATAAAACACTTTTTTTTTAAAAATAAGCCGCAACGAGTTTAAGAACTGAAATTTTTAAATTTAATTTAATCGAACTGCATCATTATTTTTTAAAAATAGCTGGGGGCACTTTTCAGCACCTTATCTAGCTACACCGTTTAAATTTTACAATAAAAAAAGAAATATTTTTTATGTATAAGGAAAAACAATTTTTAAACTTAACCAAATCTTCTTAAATTAAATAAAATTTTTAAATTGAGCTTTTCAGTGCTCTCATTTTTTAATCAAGTAAAAATAGTTTCCATCAATATTAAAAGTGTTCAATTAAATATACAATTTTAAATTTAAGATGGAATAATCACTAGATAGAATTCACTGGCACCATACAAGTGGTCAAGGCGGTTAATGATCATTTGGTTTTAACTTCTGTGGAAATGATGCGCGCAGTTCCATCTATACGGTTATGCTCTCACGTAATCGCTTGGGATTAAGCGCCGATGTAAGTAGTCTAGATTACAATATTATATTTTTTAATTAAACAAAAATTCCAACTAAATATTTATATATACGTCTGATGTGATCATAACTCGAGATAATAATATATCATATCATTATGAGCATTTTTTCAGCATGTAATCAATAAGCAGAATTTTAAAATTTTTGCATATATATTCCATAGAAAAAAATTAATGTATAGGGTGGGCCATCTGTTGCTTTGTTTGTTAATTGCATTTTTTTCGTATATTTTGCAACAATATTGGGCAAATGTATACGCCGAATGCAAATCTGAAACTACCCGTATGTGCATAAAGAAATATATCGACCATATGCCCGCTGTGGCTGACTCTAAAGGGCCTTATTTCAACATCGTACTTTTCGAAAACTCTGTTTTGTTCTCCCATCCATATAGCATAGGCCAACATGTTTTAGTTGTTGAAAGGCTGAGGGTCATTTCCGAAGTAATTTACTGCTTAGAACTTTACGAAAAAAAAACGTAATTGATCGCTTAAACTCTTAATTTAAAGGGTAAGAGTAGTAGATCATTTAACTAGGGAAACAGACAACATACATTTTTTGCACCCTGTAGATAATTTAATATTTTGATGACGATTATTAGTGCCTCGCTGAAACCCGTTTAAGATATCTGCAGCTAAAGGGAATATTTTAAAAATTTGGACACATAAAAAAATAAAAACAAGAAATCAAAATAGTTCGTGCTAATAATATTAGTTAATAGTTTGCATGTTTTTAGACTTTTGTTTAAGAATAAAGTGTAAAACGGATGGATGGGCATGAAAATCGATGAACTGCCACACCTATTGCTAATTTGCTTAAAAAATATAATAGAACATCAATTAAATATATAAATATTTTTAACTCGTACAATATTAGAACAATAATTAAAGGAAATATAAAAAGATTTAGGAAAAAAATTATTAAATTTTTTTAATTTTTTTTAAATAGAGCAACTCTGTCTATAAAGCTGCCATCCTGTAGTCCATATAAACTAGCATAGCTGCTCTTTAAAATTAACTTATGTTAATTTTTAAATTTGATTGAGCGAAAGAGTGCAGATCGCTCCACAAGCTCAGTTCACTCCTAGTGCGCTCTTTAACCCAACCCTCCAGCACACAGACACGACGCACTCACACACAAATACACTTATTACGAGCAATTGTAAGACCCGGCTCAAATGCGCTCAACTTTTATTGTCATTGGCTCAGTAAAGCTTTGAGCGCACATCGTTACGGTAGTTCTAGTGCGGAAAAATCGCTCGATTGAAGAGTTAGTCAATCTTTTGTGATCCGTTTGCGTGGTTCGTTGCATCCGTTTAGCAACTAGTGCAATAATAATACGGGAAATCACACGCGAAAAAATTATTTAAAATGTTTACAAAATTTGCATTCTTAATAATTTTAAACGTTTTTTGCTGGCATGTTCAGGGCAGTGCCTTGCAACAATATGGCATTGCTATAGATGGACAGACCAGCACGGAACGCTTGAATTCGGCAGTGCGTTGCATGAACATTAATCCACAACATTCTGTTGATCTTCAGCAGGTAAACCAAGTGCTATATATATAGACTATTTACTATATGTGTTATATATAGCTTATGAGCATGAAATCAGCATTGAAATTATGGCAGCTTATTTAAATAAAACGCTAATGCAATTAGAGTTCATTTGAACTAATTAACCCTTTGCGCTGGAGGAGCGACCAATGTCAATGCTGGTCCACTACTATTTGACTCTTGTCCGCATTTACAGCGTTTAATTGAGGGAACGCACAGTGCGCTGGAATCCAAATCGAAAATAACATGCAAATTGTGTAAATACACTACTTAATAGTTCTCTGTGTATAACCTCTGTAGATAATGGGCATGTGGTATGGCAGCGAAATCATTGTGCATAGCCAAGACTTTCCCGGCGTTTATGAGTACGATTCATGCGTGATTATACATTTGGCTGATGTGACCGATCGGGTGAGTTGAGCTTTTAGTAGCATACAAAAATTTTCATAGAATTTTAGCTAATGTCAGCTGGCCTAGGTTCGCAATAATAATAACAACAATAACAACAACTATAACAATCGTGGCTATAACAACGAGGGCGTAGACAACAACAACAACTATTACAACAGAAACCGAAACAACTATAGAGATACACAATACCCTTCAACGACAACGCCTCAGTATGTGGATAATGATGATTATCTACATAAAACCTATGCAGATGATCAGTTAAGATATTTGCGTTTGGTTTGGAGCGAAAAAGATAGCAATTTGGAATACACTCTGAACTATACGGCCAATGCACCCGGTCAGTGGTTCAATGTGGGCGATCAGCGTGGTTCCTTAGCCGTCCCGAACTCATATACACAGTTCACTGGCACCATACAAGTGGTCAAGGCGGTTAATGATCATTTGGTTTTAACTTTCTGTGGAAATGATGCGCGCAGTTCCATATATACGGTTGTGCTCTCACGTAATCGCTTGGGATTAAGTGCTGATGTAAGTAATCTAGATTACTATATTATACTTTGTAATTAAACAACAATTCCAACTAAATATTTATACATACGCATGATGTGAACATAACTCGACGTAATAATATATAATATAATATTATTATGAGCATTTTTTTCAGCATGTAATCAATAAGCAGCATTTTAAAACTTTTGCATATATATATTTCCATAGAAAAAATTGAATCTATAGGGTGGGTCAGTCCCAAATTTGTATACTAGTTGCATATGTATTCGTAGATGTGTTGCGAAAAATTTGGCAAATGTATATGCCAAATGCAAATCGTGAAACTACCCGTATTGTGTATGAAAAATAATATCGACCAAATGCCTGCCGCGGTTGACTCTATAGGCCCTTAGTCGAACATCTTAAATTCTCGATCATCTGTTTTGACGAAAGCTGAAGCGAAGCTGGTCTCCCATCCATTAAATCGAATGAGAGCCCCTGATAAAGGTCCGTGGACTTCAATAGTTGCTTCTTGTGTAATCTTGTAAGTGCGTAAACGCAGATCCACGTGTCAAATATCCATCGTGAAGCTGGTCCTAGCAAGGTGTCATTCTAGAGACATCGATAGTTTTGGAACGAATAGTGCCCGGCGACTTGATAACACCGGCCGACAACAAAGATTCATAATTCATCGCAGAACGACCATCTTTAATTAGCAGGGCCTGTACCGCTTTTATGCTTTGTTTGCTTAAGGAAACAGATCACATGACTAAAATTAGTTTTGAACTCTGTACATAATACTGTGATCAAAAATGAAACGAAGAATTTTGCGTATATATTTTCAAACATCTTTATATTATCATAAATCTATTTTGATCCCCTTCTAAATGGATGCCGTCCGCTGCGATACAATTACTTGGCAACGATTTTTCCTAGCTTATCAATAGCTGACTTGTTTTCGCTAATTATCGACCTGTCCGATCCTTCGTGAGATTCAATAGCTGTGTCATTTGAATCTCGTAATCGAGTGCAAACATAGTGTCCGCACGTAAAAGCCTCTTGAGTTTGCTGAAGTAGTCCTAGACAGGTGTACACCTTTACGAATGTTGATGCTACAGTTTTATATTGAAAAACATCCAGCTTGATCGGGTATGATTCCGAATTATAAGTTTTTAACAACCAAACCAACAGATGGCCCACACTATATCAGTGGTATAAAAGGCGCATTTGGCTATCAAATCGAATATAAGTTTTGAGGTAAAACAGAGTATTATAATAGTGTTTTATACATAATCACAAAAACTACCTTTTTCCGGAAATGATCTTTCATAATTCATAACTCATTTTATTAAAGTCCCAAAATTGATTTTTTTTTGTAAACTTATTAAAATATCATTAACAATTTTAAAATAATTTAAATGTATATATGTATATAACATACATATAAATATTAAGTGTCGAAAAGAACAGATTATTGAGAGAAATCGGTGAAGGCACAGACGAAACTTTTAAATTAACCAAGGCAACGCAGTAGATAAATAGATGCATACATATAGTACATGTCTGGCAGCTTTTATTATTTGATTATCTCATTTTCGGATCAAATTGAAAAAAAGGTGTGGTCAAATAAATCCAATATTTTCCGCACTGAATCGATTTTTTTTTATAAGAACTTATATTAACTGATTTGGGTTTTCAGTTAGTCATTAGAGGGCCGACGCTAATAATGCAAATTTTAACGATTTTAATAACCGTACTCCCTAAAAAGTTTCCGAAAGTATTTGATGACCATCTACTCGGGCTTTTAAATTTGACAGGCGTTATATGCAGCTATAAAACTTTTTAGGGGGTAAGGTTATTAAAATCGAGAGATGTTGCAAGAATTGCCACCCTAGCAGTCATCTTAATAATTTATGTTTTTTATACCTAAAGATAGGATTATCAAAAAAAATGAAGTTCTATATTAGCACATAAGAGCTGCTTGCTACAGATTTTTCTTCCTTCTTTTTCTTAAAACACAACAATAAGAAATATACCAAAAAAAGCTTGTAATTTGACAGCTCCAACAAAAGTTTTAATGTTTGTATCAAATCTTTACATATAATGTTTATTTTACTTTTTAGGTATAAAAGGTATTAACAATAACTAAGAAACTTGAAACTTAACACGTAGTCGTAATAATCATATGCAATTTTATTGAAAAAAAAACCTAAACTGAAAGCTATGTAACTTAAATATAGTAAAGTGCAGTCAGTCATCGACTGCATACGGTAAACTTAAGTCTACGTTCCGATGTATGACAAATCCTAGTTTACCGTATGCAGTCTATGACTGACTGCACTTTACTTTATTTAAGTAAAATAAGACCAAAGTCTGGGGAGCTTTATCACTTTGAAGTGTATATGCATTAGAGGGTGCAAACAACTGCTTAACAATTTTTTTAATCGACCCCGCAAACCCCCCCGCCACTGCTTAAATCTGCATGTTCCTTTCGTAACCGACCCACTTTGAATAAAAGGATTAATTTAGTACAAACAAATTTTGTGTGTACCATCTAGATGAAAATGAAAGAGACCACAAAACCATTATACCCAAAAGATTAGGGTGACAAATGAAATCGATTGAGCCACGTCCCTCTGTCTATCTGTCTGCACGTCCTTCAGTCAGCCCGTATTTGACTGTTTCACGAAGACAGCAAAAGCTTGCAGCTTAAAATGTTTTCACAAGGTGCGTTGATTATTTCACTCGCTTTCAGGATTTTAAAGCTCAAATTGTTCAGTTTGCACTGACATTTTGAAACGCTATGTCTGTCAGGTACAAAGGGTATATAAAGTTTGTGCAAGCCGAATGTATATAGAGCAGAACACCTTAGAGACTCCCAAACTATATAAAGTATGACAAGAATGAGTAGAATAGTCGATATAGACATATCCGTCTGCCTCTCCAAGATTTTAGCTATGAGAAAAGTAGGAGCAACTAGACGTTCAAGTGGGGTTTCTTTTTATGCCACCAAAAATTTAGCGATCGAATAAAAAACTAAAATCCTTAAGGCCCAAATTACCCAAATTACGTGACCCGTTTAGGGTGGAGGGATGGTCTTAAAAATATCACGCGTAGTCACTCGACGAGGTGGATGTACATTAATGCCACGTAATACTCAATAACAATCGGTAGGGAAATTTCTGCCTTTTCTTGAAATTTTCTACCATTTTTATATACTTATTGGTTTTGAAAACTTTCAAATTTTCGACCTTTTTTTTTAAAATAGCTACGTATTACTACATGACAACTAGGGGGTGGAAGGGTCTTCTACGATGAGTCACTGAGAGGGAGGTGGGGAGTAAAAAAAAAAATTTGTAGTGCACTTTGGGGTCGGCCCCTTATCTGTGGCAAATCCATGCGGGTTTCAGGTCGGACCCTCGCCAAAAGTTGGAAAATTGGTTTGACGTTCAATAGCTAGTTCTAATAATTCGAACTGACGAACTACCAAACCAAGAACCGCGTCTAGGCAAAATTATTGTATTTTATTTTATGCAGATTTGTTTTCGAAGTTTTTTAGACCTACCAATCACTTCTATCAAATTTTAACAAAATCGGCTGACTGGATCTCCTTCTCCTATTCTTGATATGCAGCAGGGCATAGGTCTGATTCTGTCAAATCACTCCAAAAGGTCCGACTGGGCAAAAGACGTTTCAAGGCATGGTTTTATCATAATCAAATTTGGCGTTTCCAAGTTTTTTTGTATCTTATGAAAATCGACTAACTATGTCGTATAGCGCCCATTAAGCTGGTCGCTTAAAAAATGTTATATACAGAACTTCCATTTTTAATTATTTATGGTTTGAAACTTCAGAGGCAATAGGCAAAAATTATCCCATTTGAATACAAGCACAACTTGAAAATTTTTTTTTAAATCGAATTCTAGACTAAAGTTTATGATTTCTTAATAAACAATCGGTTTTAACATAAATTCAATTTTGAATTGGAAGTTTTTGTGTACGACTTTTAAAATTCGAGATAAATGGGCTCAAACATATGCTAAATTTAAGGAATACTCTACGGGGTGAGGAGGTTTTAGACCTTTTGGATGGTCCTTAAAACATTAAGCAACAGAAATTTCAGCATGCAACTTGTTCCTGCTCAAAACCTATATTTACTTTACTATTAAAATAGGTTAAAATCGAATAAGCTCTGTGAAATTTAAAGATTATAATCTATATCTAATCTATCTATAATAATAATTATACAGTACATACTATATACAGTCGGGCTGACCAAACTATAAGTGAAGCACTTGTTTATGATGCCTTCCAAAAGTTACCTTAGATGGCATAATTTTTTTTAAACTAACTTAAATAATGAAAATGGACATAATTATCTTATAAATAGAAATAAATTATCTTATAAATAAACCCAAGTTGCAAAGTGCACTGAACCAGAACAAATGCTTGATTAACCTTTGTGGTAGTCAGAGCTGCGAACTAATTTCAAGATAGTTTACTAATCCAAGGCTTAAAACTATTATAAAAAATATAAAAAAACAAGGCTCTTAAGCTATTATAGCATAAAATAACTTTTTATTATTTTTGTTTTAACTTTCCTTTTGCAGGAGCTGCGCAGCATACGTAATTTGCTCTCCCGCCGTGGCCTCTACACGGAAACCATACGCAAGGTTTGCAACGGAAGCCAACGTCTGACCATTGGCTCCTTGCCCCTGCTCCTGCTGGTCTTGCTGTGCGCCTGTTGGCGTAAGTGAATTACTTTCTATGGCAGCATGGAAGGCTTCCCTGGCTACAGCTGCAATTTACAAATCGGTCCAGCCATATTTTATGTTAATTTACTTAATGTGTACAACTATGTATAAAATAAAACCATGTAACTAAGCATAAGTAAAGCAGCGTGGAATTCTTAACCAAATCTATGTAAATGCTTTGGTTCTAGGGTTGCTGCCTTTGGAAATTGTTTACTTCGACTGGGCTTAATTGCTTGTATTGACAATTAAATTCAATTAGTTGTAAGACCCCCAGCCAGACGACTGGACGAGACGCTGAATTGTCTTAACTAGCTGTGGCAGCGATTATGTGTGCTTGGCTTGACTTGGTTTGGCTTGGTTTGACTCATATGGAGCACACAGCATGTAGGCGTTATATGTGCTTTTAATTCAATTAGAAGTTTTAGAAGAGCAAAGTTTTGCTCTATAATTTCAACTGTTGCCAATAGAAACTAATGTTAAATTAAAGTCAGTAAAAGGGTATTAATTTTAATAAGCTGAATAGTGACTAATTTGTTGCTTGCTTTGTTTTTCTTAAAGTTTTGTTTATATTGAGTTTTTAGCAAGCAAAAGGTTCTTAAGCTAAGTTTTTATTAATTTCGAAGAATAACAACTTTTAAGGACTCAAACAAAACTTCAACTTTAGACTTTTTGTTTCAAAATTTGAAGTCTCACTTGATTTAATCAACTTTAATGTCTATATAATGGTCGTTTATATTACTAGTAAAGATTACTTATAGCTTTATTAGATCGCAGTTGCTACTTTTGTCAACAAAGTTAGCCATTTTTGTTTAGCAGAAACTTTTTTATTTTAATAAGTGAAGAATCTGTACATCAATTTTGTACCATAACAACACATGGATGGTAAATAAAAAAAAACAGCCAAACCCCATAATTCGTTTGGATTGGATTGTGTGGCTCAAAAGAACCATTGAAAAGTACAATCACGACACTAAGCTTATGACATCGTCATGGATCTATGAGTGCTTCTGTGTGCATGTCTGATATACTATATATGACATATGTATACTATTCATTCAGTCTAAAGTGCACAAATTTTTTGAGAAAGTCGAAAAGGGGGTTAACTTTCATCCTAAGTAAGCCTTTATAATTTTTTGTATTTTTCAAAGCGTTAACAATGGGTTTTTTAGACCTACTTAGGTTAGGTTAGGTTGGGTTAGGGCGGAAGTTGGGACCGACGTCCCAACTCACTTAGGCCAAGGATAGGCCCTTTGTGATACCGCTAGAGTGAGCCAATTCACTCACATTTTCCCACTTGTTAGGTCCCCTACGAAAGTTGAGGAAGCCATCCGGCTGCCTGAATGAACCTTAAAAGGCATTTTGGACTCTGTTCAGAGAGCTGAGATAGATCATTTAGAAAATATGACTGAAGGTAACCTAAATCATTTGCTGCCCAGTCCTGGGCAGTGACAGAAAAAGTGTTCCACCGTCTGCAGCTCCTCTTCATCGCCACAGCTTCTACAGAAGTCGTGGTGGGGAGCATTCAAACGGAATGCGTGGTTTCCTACCGAACCATAGTGTCCCGTAATGGCACGGATGACAGATGAGCACCCGGCTCTATTCAGACAGCAAAGTTTTTTGGTTCTTTAGAATGCAGTATGTCGGCCAGGTTTGCCGCCAGATTCTACACGTGTTCGATGTCCGATTCCACGTTTTATTTGCACAGAGAGCGAATAAGTTTCGTATTCTCAGTTTACAGCCGGCCATGGGTATATCCAGGCCCTCCTTGTCTTGAAGGAGGATGCTGGTAGTTCCTTTCCTAGCCAGTTCATCCGCAATGCAATTTCTCTCAAAGTCCCTGTGTCCTGGGACCCATATTAGGTGAATTGAAAGCTGCTCAGCTATCTCCCCTAGAGACAAGCGGCAGTCATTCACTGACTTCATACACAAAGTCATCGAGACTAGAGACTTAATAACCGCTTGGCTGTCCGAATATATACAGATGTTCTTATCTTGAACTTGTATGTTTTTTATTGTTGTTAAAGCCTCCCGGATTGCTGTGACCTCTGCCTGAAAGACAGAGTGGTCGGGAGCCAAAAAGCAATTCTAATGTCGAATCCACGACGTAGACGCCTCCCCTTACACGGTCGTCTAGCTTGGAACCGTCCGTGTATACCTTTATCGAGCCTGCTGGTATTCCACTCCTCTCTGGTTGGAATATAGGCTCTCAAGTTAGTTGTAAAATGTTCCTGCGGTATGCAGTAGTCTGTACTTTCGGGGATAAGTGGGTTCCCTTTAAGAATCTTTGCATGACCAAAATCTTGATCATTTCATTTTATCACCTCTCTCATGCGTAAAGCTGATAGAATGGCTTGTTGTTTCTCTACCTTGTTCAGTGGTAGGAGGTTTAAAATAGCATCTAAGGCTTCGTTTGGTGTAGAGCATAGAGCACCACTAATTGTAAGTTAGGCTGTTCGCTGAACCTTACTTAACTTTTTAAGGTTAGTCCCTTATCTAAGGTAGGCCACCAGATCGATACTCCATACATGAGTATGGGTCTAACAATGGCAGTATACAGCCAGTGGACTATGTTTGGGGACATGTCCCATTTAAATAGACCTACTTAAGTATACGTAACAAACTTGGCAGACCACAAGTTGTTTGTGCCAAAATGTCTCCTAGTCTCATGCAGCGATTTAGCTCTGTTGGCTGTGGCAGGGGGGTTAGACAAAATGGATTGACATACACTTCAAAGTGAAAAAGCCCCTCTATGAGCAAAACCTGGATCTACGCCTGCCTGTCCGTATTTTTTAACAGGTAGATCTCAAATAATTATTAGAGCTGGAGTAAGAGCTGGAAGAACAAAAGAAATCATAACAGAAACAAAGATGCTTCTTATAACTTATCGGATAAATATTGTCAATATGTGTATATAGTGTAAAAAAGGTTCAATTAGGATCCTTATCGCCTATAAATTCCAAGAATACTTTTTTGTATTATTAAACCAGATTGATTAAGTTGAATGCAAGTACAATCATTTACAATCGATACTATGGATGCATTCCTGAAGATCATTTTTCTAACAATGCAAGCCATAGAGTTCAATACTGTTTAAAAAAAAACTAACACGTATGAACAAATCGTAGATAAGAAATCCAACAACTTACGTGTTATAAAGAAAAAAAAAAACTAAATTTTAAAAAGCAAAACTTAGTTGGAATTTTGCTGTTTAGGAAGCCATTTTAGATATTCCGGCAACTGATGCACATATATGTCTGACCTAGCACGTAGTCACAAAAATTTTATGGATAGGGAGGGGAGGATAGTGGGAGAAGCGAGATGTAGCTATTGGCAAAATAGTTTGTTGCTTTGAATATTGTATACTTAACATCGGCTACGTTTAGTCTATCTTTGATAAATAAAAATGGGTCATTTTAAAAAGAGATTTCATAGAAGTATTAATATTAATGCCATAATCATCATCATTATATATACATCCGAGTTAAAACTGCAATTTTCGAGATTTCTTCGTGGCCATTATCTCAAGAACGTCATTGGGATCAACTCTCAACTCCCAATGACTTGACAAAATGAAAAATGCAATAAGTCTGTTATCGCCTATCCCATTCCGTATGTAAATATTAAATCACTTCATTGATGAAATGATCTCTCGAATCTCGGTGAAATAGTTAAAAGATACATGATTGTCGGGCATCTGCTTGAATCACAAAACTTCAAAACGTCGAAGACCTTTCTTAACTTCTAATAATTTTCCACTCTTCAATCTATACTCAGCTTTTATCGAGGCATTGGATAAAAATAGCACAATGATGGTAACATAGTTTTCACAGGAGTTAGCTATACACAAATGTAAATCATCTTAAAGCTTGAATCTTCTTCTTTTCAAAACCGTAAAGCAATCGAAAATCGGTTGAAAAATGACGACGTTGTGATTGTTGGAGTGATCGCAGTACCCGAAAAACGGATTTTAAGCAATAACTTGAGAATTTCGGGGTGTTAGGCGATTTTGAAACACACTATCGTGATGTACTCGTCAAGACCTACAACGTACACTAGGTCACTTGAAAAGTGCTTAATCACTGTTGTACAGTGTAATCTATTACTTTTCTTTGTCCGACGGATTTTAAAAATAAATAACACAGCAAAAAGTTGGTTAAATATAGAAACAATTATACATTAGACATTGTGAAGAACTTTTTCAAACCAGTCAACTCTAAGTAATTTAAATTTAAGCCCCTCCCCTTTCAGATGCGCCTAAAAGTCTGTGACAACTATTAGAAACTATTGAAACTATTGAACAAAATAGATTTTCAATCGGTCACTAAATTAAAAACATACTGAAAGTTAAAGTGTCCGACTTTAAGAACCCCTTTACCATCGCACTTTAAGACAACTCAGTATTGAAAATAAATTTTATTTCATAACAGCAGTTAAAAATAAATAAATAATATAATTAATAATTTCCTGGAGTGGGAAGTCGTCGCGAAGTTGAGTTTTAATGTCAATACTCTACCAACTTATCTATTCTTTTGTATGCTTTGTCCAATCGCATCCTTGCCTTTAAAGCACTTCATGCATATATTACGATTAAAACCGGTTAGGAAAGATTTTAGTCTTCTTTAATCGTACAAAATAAAGATATAACTTTAAAATTGTAGATTATACTCACTTTAAAGTCATTTTGGGTTGGAATCGGGCAGATAGCAAAACTAAACTGGCCAAATGTCAATTTTGTCCTAGCTATTAAAGTCTCCAAGATCTATGAGGTTATCAAATTTATAGTCATCAAATTTGCAGACAGGCAATCTTATCTAGATCAATTTATTTTGTTGTTTTGATCATATCGTAGGTAACTTTGGTTAGTCACCCATGTTTCCTCCACCATGTTACATACATTATTAATAATTGAATATACCCCTTAACTAAAAATTTAGTGTATAATTATGAACGTTATCACGAATTATCAATTTGTGCTAAAAGAGAAAAACAAGTCTAATCAAATAATAGTACAGGTATTTGACCCACCTAGTAACCGGCCTTTTGTTTGGGAACTTTTTATTTAATTTTTTTCTTCAAAATATTTGGGTAATACTCCCGAAGGGCATATTAGTTTTTTAATCAAGACAAATTCGTAAAATGTAAATAGTGACAAAAAGATAAATCTTTTTTACCAAATTCGTATAACGATTGCAATAGAAATAAGTATTTTAAAAAACATTTTATCTATATCTATGAATCTGTAAGGGCGGCAGAGCGCCTAACATTCTAAAGATCTTCTCAATTTAATTAAAATCAACCAGACAATAATATACCTTGAACATTTGTTTACTTCTATAATAATAACACGGTCCTGCCTGTACCATCTTATGTCACTCCCCGAATTAAAAAAGAATTGCAAAAACAAATCTCTACTGCTGGATTTACCATATGTTGATCTATAATATACAGTAGATTAGTATTCGTTGCTAACCGAGCTGAATCATAATGTTCCAAAGTCTAATTGGTTTACGGGTTTGTTGAAAAAGATTAAATCTTCGTTGCGGCATTTTTAATTATAAGATTTATGAATAACATTCGGACTAAACAGACAATTCGACCGTTAACCTTTATATTCCTTTTATTTAATCAACATAAAACAAAATTCATTCATTTTATTTTGACAGTTGTTGACATTTTGATTCCAGTATTTTGTTTGTGCTATGACACCTTCTAGATTAATACTTTTGATTCAAATTTTTGCGATATTTTAATTATTATTGTGTTAACCAGGAAGAAGATGAATCCAACAATCGATGAAATTTGTTACAATGCTTGAGAGCTTTTACAAAGTAAAATATTCGTAGATTTTCGCAGTAGTTTGTAATTTAAAAAAAACAATAAAAATAAAATATATAATATACAAAGGCGCCCTCTGGCGGCACACAACATTAAAAAAATGGTTAAAAATGGTTAAAATCAGCCAAATACAGATTTGACTAGAGGAATAATAACGTTTTTAGGCATTATAAAGGAAAGGTTTAAGTCGATTTTTGAATATTAAAAAAATATATTTTGATAAAGTGAGCGACTGGAAATTCATTTTATAATACGAGGGTAGATTGATAAGTTTCCGGCCTGACCAAGAGATGGCGCCACTAGGCCTGCCTTAAGGTGGCGTTCTATAGTACCATCCTTAGATAGCTTGTAGCTATAGTTTCAGCACGATCGCCATGTTAGTTTAGATTTGAGAGCACACTGAACAAGACGCCTCTGTGTTTTTCTTGAAAATGGAAAAAAAATTGATTAGAAAAAACATTTCTACCGCCAATTTGACGTTGTATAAGCGTAATCCAAGCGAATTTTTGCGTCGATTCATAGCCGTTGACCGTTAACTTGGGTACACCACTACACTCCTGAAACCAAAGAACAGTCTAAACAGTGGATTGGACCAGGGGAACCAACTCCAAAGAAGGCAAAAACAATTTTTTCAGCGAACAAGGTTATGGCTACTGTTATTTGGGATGCAAGAGGTATTATATACATTGATTACCTTGAAAAGGGTAAAACTATCACTGGTCAATACTACGCAGACTTATTGCAACGTTTGAGCCACGAGGTGAAAATTAAACGACCTCATCTGGCGAAGAAAAGAATCTTGTCTCATCACGATAACGCACCAGCGCACAAGTCAATCGTTGCGATGGCTAAAATCAACGATCTGAAGTTTGAATTGATGCCGCACCCTCCCTACTCTCCAGGCCTAGCCCCGAGTGACTATTATCTGTTTCCTAACCTCAAAAAATGGCTTGGCGGTAAGAGATTTGCGGACAATGAAGAAGTAATCGAAGCTGTAAATGGGTATTTTAAGGAGCTTGACGAATCAGTCTATAGAGATAGCATTACTAGACTAGAACACCGCTATGAGAAATGTATCAGCCTTGGAGGAGATTATGTTGAGAAATAAAAAACAAAATTCTTAAAAACGTTGTTTTTCTTGGTCAGGCCGGAAACTTATCAATCCACCCAGGTACATCCATAGTTTCTTGGGCAAAACTGCTTGAGATGATCCAAAGAATTAAATCCGCATTTATACTGAAAAAATGTATCCACCCTAATACATAAACACCATGGATAAAAAGGCAGATTTAAGTCGAGATTGAATAATTTATCCTTGAATTTTTTCAGTATAGATTTGACTGTATCTTATTAATCTTTATCATATAAGTATAATTATTATTAAGTATGTATAACATATTTGCTGAAATAATATTAGAGATGCCGAAAAACCTTTTGAACAAAACTAGAAAAAAATTTAATTAAATAGAAATGTTTTTCTAATAGTTTAACGTTGAGGTCGCTTGTAGAGATTGTCAAAGCAGATTGTCAGCAGTCAATAATACTTATAGAATGTTATTAAAAGATTGAAGTGATTAGAAACTGCTGCTGGGGGCTCTACCCATATGACGTGACCCAATTTTTGATTTTTTTGAAATCTTTCGTTTATAAAATGAGCAAAATGGCTGAGTGGTAAGATATATTGGTTAAATGAAGGGCACATCTCTAAAACAAAAGCATATTTTAAGAGCGCTGAGAAAAATAATTTAAAAAAAAGGTATAATGAAAAAATGGTTCTAAATCGTTTTTTTAACGAAAACAGATGTTTTATTCAAAAAGCCACTGACTCATTTTTTCCGAATTCCCACATCTACCTACTTATGTAAAACAATACTAATCGAATTAGTAATTCGAAAAAAATTGATTTCACCATAACAATTTGCTTTGGAAGAGCATCTATAATTTTTTTAAATTCCTTATTCGTTGCATGTTTTGTTTTTACCTGAAAATACGGTCATTAAAAGCCCTATTAAATCTTAAAGTAGTAAATAAAATTTCCTCTTTTCACAAGTGTTTGGTAAAAGCGATAAGCTCAGCGTATTTTTTATAATATTTTTTTTTTGTTATGGCCGAAAGAGTTTCACGCGAGCTCGTCGTCATAATCTCAGCTATTATACGTGTTTTGGTGCAAAAGTCTGGCGAGTGCTTTTAGCTTTTGTTTTTATTTTTTATTTTTCTCTTGCCCTAAGTCGACGCCGGTATTGGCCCATTATCAGCAAATACTCACAAATCATAAAATGGTTTGTTTGTCGCCTGCATTTAGAGATAGAGTCAACTTATTTTACTTATACTATGTTCTTATATGTTATTGGCAAAAAAATGAAATTTTTTCTAAACAGTCATGGAAAAATTTTGCCAAAAAATATTCCGGTGATAATTTAGCTTTAAAAGCGGTTTTGGCTTTGGACAGCAGTTTTGTCGTCAGACCCTGTGCACTACTAGACAGCGTGTTATACTGATAAGGCCGCCCTTCTGTCTAGTCATCAGCCACTCCCACCCAAGTCGCTCGATATTCACTGTACTTGCACGTTCGACCAGGCTGCCGCTAATTAATCGCATCCTTGAACTTGAAGCAATTGTTATTATTTGTTTTTGTTTTTGTTTTTACTACTTGGTTTTTTTTTTGCGCACGCCTTTTTGCCTTACAATATTTTCAATTGCATTTATTTTACTGATATACTGATATATATAAAAAAGTATTTACACTGAGCAAATAATTTGAGTACTTCCATAAAAGACTGATGTAAAAATTGTTGCTAATTAATTAATTTTACTTATTTTGGAAATGCTGTTGATATCATAAAAAAAGAAATATTGAGATACTCACTTTATGTGGTAGTTAAATCAACTACCACATAAATTGTATTAATTTTGAATTGTTAAAATGTATTAAAATATTCTGGGGCGTATTCTTATGTCTATTTTAAAATCACAAACACAAAATCTTAGTTTTCATTGAATATAATTTTAGCCCACGGTATTTTTAAAATCTTTATCCACACGTTAGTCGATTCAATGCTGACGATTAAAGGCTTATTACTCAATTTCTTAAAAAACTAAGGCTACACAGTTAATTAAAAATCAAACTTTTTTTATTTAAACAAAAAAAATAGACATAACCCACTTCTTTACGGGGAAACCCGACCTTCCACTGTTTTTGAACAGCCGGGCTTACCCTACCATTTTTGAAAATAACAAAAATTTACATTTTTTAAAAAGGGTCATATCTCAAAGATTAATATTGGTCAAAAAAAGTTAGTAGCTCTAATCAGTTGCGACAAAGCGACAAAGCTTTTATTTGGTTTATCGGACGAGTTGTTTCTATGTCAAAACACTTTATAGCCAAAACCAATTACTATGTCGGATTTGCCCCACCTTACCCTGAACAAAAACGTATTTTATTCACAATCGCAGAAAAAGTGATGAAAGTCGATTCGACGAGCATAGTGTGTCAAAGCTTAGTAAAAAATAATCCAATTAAAAAGCTGATATAAAATAATTTAATATATATTTATCAAATAGTCTAAACCACCAAGCTGGTAAAAATAAATTTTTATTTAACTTTTATAAATTTGTAAATTCTTTTCTCTAAGCGAGTGCATTTTTTTGGAGAGATTATAAATTAATGTAAAATATTCTATTTCAAACTTACTATATAATTCATTTTTAGAAGCTTTAGAGGTTTAATGGCAAATCCACAAGTAATGTATAATGTATGTATTATAACCAGGGCCGCAGAGTGAAAATCCAGCGCCGCGAGGGAAATCTCGTATCCTCCATAAATTTTTCTTAATTCATGAAAATAATTATAATTGTTGAAAAGTGAGAGATCAGGATAAAAAAAAGAATAGAAAGGATTTCTGCGAGAATTGATGATTTGATAAAATCATAATAATGCATTTCATAAAACTCCAATACAGATCTAAAAAAAAAGCAATTCAAAGAAGTTTGAATTTTTTATTAACTAAGTTAGCCTTACATATGTTTCACAATAACCGTCAAGAAGAGAATTTCAAATCATATCATCAAAGTCGAGTTTTCTTGGTAACTCAGATTCTAAAAACGAAAAAACTTCCCGAATGACTTTCGATTCCGGTCCCCTCCGAGAGCTCCGGGACCGGGAGAAAAAGTTACCGATCCCCTCTGATTATAAAATACTATAATAATAATAACTATAATATAATGTTTAATTGAAAAGAATAAATTTAATGCATATAACTGTTGAATACAAATAATCAACTCAAAACAAAAAATAAAAATTAACTTTCTTGGTGGGTAATACGATTCTGAAAAACAGGAATTAAATTCGCAATGCCGAATCCCTATTCGAAAATTTTGGTTAATTTATATTATGATTTTTTTGAGACTACAATTATTTTCGCAATTAGTTTCCTTTGGCCTCGGTTGCACAAGAACTTATATTCAATTTAAAGTGAGATTATCTGACGGCTTTGTACAATAAAAGGTGCTGTATTTGGTCAACGGTAATCTTTTGGCTTATCGATTTTACTTTTTGTTATTTTTATTCGCATATCCTTTTTTTGGTTGGTTTTTATAAAGGGTAGTAATTGGATACAACGTTATGCGAGTCAAAACAGACTTGGACTAATTTTTGGATATTTTTGAAATTCTTTACCTTTAATGCATAGTTCCTCATAAGTTAATTACAATTTAGTCAAAACATTCGGTATCAGATCCACCTAAAAACATCAATTCATTCTGTAGGATAGCCTGAATTTTGGAAGCATCAAACCAATCTTGGATTTCAAAACTGAATGCAAAATAAATTGTGCGCATTCAAATTCCGAAGCAAGGCTGTGTCTTGTTCTGCGGCCACGCCCCCTACTTTACGATTTCTTCTACAATTTTACAAGCATACAAATCATATCAGATTCCTTTAAAAGTCACGAAAACGAAGCAAAATACATTGCTATGCAGATCCATCAAAGCTTATATTTTCTACAATTTAAATGATAGTCAAAATATATTTTAAAGGGAGTTGCTAGCATCGTTCCTCAGCGAACCAAAAATATATATTATAGTCGATAGCTAAATTGCTAGAGTGTTAAGTCCTCAAAGTTAACGTCTAGAAATCTATATAGTAGCTAAATCACAGACGAGTGTTAAACTTATATGTTATCATTTTTGTATTTTAAGTCCTGTGACATACAGAGGGACATTACCTTGAACAAAAATGTTACTAGGAATTATCACAGTGTGGCGCTCTTAGTCACCCGATTTGATGTCTCTTATTTTCCTTCAAAATTAAATTTTTGATTGACATTGTATACGTATTTGGACACTTAGTTGTGACATCATAGTTTTCTCAAAGTCGTCCACGACCGTCTAACAGACGACAATAAGTCTCGATCAACTTATAAGTTCTCAAAGTAAAATTTTTTGTTTTATTATTATTTTCACAGATCTTTCTTGCAGTGTGTAAAACGCTGCGTCAACCGCATTTGATGGCCCGATTTGGAGAGCTGACAACTGATAAGAAACTGGTCTGTAATGGCACACGTTGGTAGCTCATGATTACAGCACATATTACATGTCTAAATAAATGGACAGCCAGACGGACAATGAGGAACAGATACATAAAGGGCAACACGCAATAGATCGATGGATGACATAAGCTCATAATATTTACATATTTTGATCGGCTAATCTCTGCCCTAAGCTAGCAGGATCTAGTCTATGTGCTTTTTGTATGCATAATTGTTTGTCTGGAGGTAGAGTATAATATGTCCCAGTGGCGTCTATCTATCGCATGACTTCGTACTTTGACGTTTTTATTTAGCGTTAAATATGTCAATTAGTTGCGTTTACGTCAGCATATTATAATGTACTCTAGACCATATCAGAAATATTGTAAACAAACAAAAACCCAAAGCTAACCAGACTTCCAGAAATCAGACTTTGAACCTTGCATTATAATAACTATTGTGGTTTTAATCAAAAATTGACAATAATTGGTCAAGTTCAAGTTCCATAAACAAAGCGAAATGCGTAACTCAAATTGCATTGAAATGCACAAAATGATTAATTTTTTTATTAACCAACTATAAAATTACAATAGCATTAGCTCTATATGCGCTTAACTGATAAGTCTAAAGAGCAAATTAATGGTCTAACCTGCACACACAAACAAACAAACAGTCTGTCAGCCAATTGTGGCTCTGCCCAGTTGATACGAGTTTCCTGATAAGAAACGCTTCTCTAGCGGCACTATAAATGCCAGCTGCTGAGCTAAGCAGAGCCACAGAAACCGATCGTTCGTACAGCCAAACGCGTCCAGTGCTCCAACAAAACAAATATATACCCTATAAAATCAATCCACTGTGATATCTTAAAAATACATACAAATATCCTTATAAATATGCCTGCCGCCAATAAAGTGAATCACTTGGTTAGTGCCACCTCTCGTTATCTTACCGGCCGTAATGCTGTCCAGACTGTCTACTGGCGCGCCTCAGCTGGACCCAATCCAAGAATGTTAAAGACGAATAAGACCTGCGAATTTGATCGTAGCCAAAAGACACCGGACAGCATCAGATTGCAGAACGTTAATCAACGTTTTAATCATAAGGACTAGGATATAATTGGATCTAAGAAAATTGACAAGTTCCTAATAAGTGGTTTATGGAAATAAGTATTCATGGATCGTTAAATGTAACGTTAAATTTAGCTTAAATGAGTCAAATTGTAACAAAGTCGATTAGCTGACGAAATGGAGAGGCATGTACCTTGGTTTAGATTGTAAACGAAATTAACTAGATTTAAGAGTATTACTTAATTATAATACATACTTAAAAGAAAAAACATATATTTTATGGCATTTATTATTTGGTTCAAAGGATTATAAAGTGTTTGGTGGTGTGTTTCCCGACTTTCTGCATTTCTGACTTCTTAAGTCTAATGAAGAAGAACGACGAAAGACAAAGCTGCGGGGCTAATTTCTCAAAAACTCATCGATCGCCTTGAAGTACATCCAAATGGACCTTGAGAGCTATGAAAAGTAGACTTAAAAGGTGCCATCCTGGGCACCATTTTATGAGATTTTTAAAATAGTAAAAAAAGCCACCAAAACCATGGTTTCCGAAAAAATCTCGAAAATCGTGTTTAAGAAAAAAAGGTTGTCATTTTTGAGTTTCTCCACTAAAAAATACCCTAAAAACCTCTTTGTTACGAAGGTTACTCTTTCGTGTTAATTAGTGTCATCTATGTATAAAGAAAAGTTGATTTGGTTTCTTTCATTGTTGCTTTTTTATACCCTGTACTTAAAAGTACAAAGGGTATACTAGATTTTTGCAATGTTTGTAACGAACAGAAGGAGGCGTGGCAGACCCCAAGTCGCTTATACCAAAATGCTTGCCATAACGTCTTGTACCGATTGAGCCATGTCCGTCTGTATGAACACCTAGATCTCGGAGATTATACCTAACTTTTTTATTAATCAAAATGATATAATGGAAGTTACGTAAGTACCAAGTCAAAGGTCAAAAATGAGCCACTTTTTGACGTAACTGTCGGTTCTCATCAAAATCGGTTCAAATTTGCAGAACTTGTAGGTATTAACATAGTTACGGCACAAAAAAACAATGTTCCAATTGTAAGATTCTTAGAAGGAATATGCAGGAAAAAAATGTTTTCAAGAAAAAAGGTTCAGGGTATTGACACTGTCGGGCACCGCCTCGAATGTATTACTTTTTTTCATTTAATTTTGTCATTTTTTTTTTTAGATTGGATCACAATTTATCTTTAGCTTTTTCAAAAATCTTTCCTGGACATCAAATTCAAAATATGTTTTTTGAAAAAAGCTGACAACAAAGTCAATCAATCTACGACCTTCAGAATTAAAATTTAACAATGAGGTTAACGCACTGTTAAAGCAGATTTTCGCGGTCAATAAATTGGAATTTATATTTTATAAAAAAATATATGATGTATAGTATTTAACAGTCGGAAAGAGAAGTGAAAGATTATGCATTCCTTTCTAAATATTATCAACCTCAATTTGTCCAAACTTGGCGTAGCGCAGTGATATGAAATGGAAGCTGAGCTGTTCTGGAACCAAATCGATTATTTTTACAATACAGTACGAATTTTTTTTAAACAAGAATAATAATGACTAAGAATTTTATATGACTTTTACTCCATTTTACATTATTAGTGAAAGCTTAATTTTTGGACTTAATTGTCTATTTATATACTATAAGTTTGCGTATCGCTTTTATTTTATAAAAATAAAAATATTTAAAGATCTATATATGATACTCCTGTAATCTGCAGTAAAAGTATGGATTCTATTGTTGCTTATTAATAGCGAGAATATCTGTAAAAACCCACAAAAATGCACTAGGGTGGCAAATTTAACGCCACAGTCTCAAAAGTAGCGGCTGTACAATTTCAAGATGATCCGAAAGTATTTGATGGAATTAGAAATAGGCAGCCACAAAGTTATATATTGAATTCTAGTATTATATTGTACTTTAACCTATTGTTTAGGATTCAAGTCACCAAAGAGGCCTAATACGGTTGAGCAGCGAAATAATAGCTACTTTTAGTTCCGTATCCGGCGGAATATGCACATATATATCTTTTATAAAACAATTTTTTTTATTTTCAAAACAGAATATTTTTATTTTCGTCTCCTGGCTCCTGAAAGATTTCTCAAATAATTGTTTTTTATATACTCTATATTTATTATATTGGCATTCTACCGATACAAAAAAGTTATGATCTAATATTAAGTATAATAAATTAAACGCTACACATACAATAATATATAATTTAGTATTATATTAACATAGAAGTAGTAATATTTACAGATTTACATAATAATAATTACAAAAACAGGACACCGAGATTCATATATCTTTAAATATTTATATTTAGATAATGATAAGGTCACATGGATGGAGACGTTGTAGGCGTCTTCGCGGTCTATGATCGGCCAGGGCGCAAGCAAGAGAATTCGGGTTGGATCGTAAGCGATCCGCGAAACTGTCGCCTAGTTTATTTAACAAGCAATCCACAAAAGAAATGCTTAGATCCTTGTGAAGGTTGCGATTTGAATTTTTTCTTATTGGACTTAGCTGCGGATTCCCAGACTTGGATGCCATAATACCAGGTTGGTATTATTATGTTCTTATAGAGGAGACGAAAGTATGGCAGTGTCGTCATAGCCTTCTTAGCAAAAATGGTGAATAAAAATAGGGAAAGAAGGCTACCTTGCGGCGCTCCAGCTTTAATGTTCCTACGTTCCGAGAGCTATCCTTTTACCATAACTTTGAAAGAGCGATTTCCAAAAACTTATTATAGGATTTCATTATGGGGTGCTGGAAGGGCAGACAAGGGCAACGCTATCAAATAATAAAAATCTAAATATATAAAATTTTCAGATCTAATTCTGTAATTTTTAATGACTAGCTTTAAGCAAAACACATATTAACATTTTAAAAATCTATATAATTTCTTATATATAAATTTATCAAAAAATAAAAATAATCAAGCTAAAATTATATGTTACAATATTTTATTATAATTTTTATTTATAGTGTTCAATAATTATAATAATTAAGGAAATTGTTAATCTAATATATAAATTTAAACTAAAATTGTAAATACCAATATTTTATTATAAATTGTATAAATATTATTACTAGTTTTGAAAAAAAATTAAACTGAAATAACTTAATAATGCATGTTTTTATTTTTAAAAAGGATATTTTGTTTCAGTTGCTGAAAAGGCTCTAAAAATATATAAAATTCTCTGGATAGAGGAATCTATGGAAAGAAACATTTTGTAGTTCAAAATTTCTTGAAATGCCTAAAACCGTTACTCAAATTCAAATATTTAAATTTATTGAAAATTTGCAAAACAAAAAAATTTGATTTGAAGTTTCGCTAAATTTTGACTCTGAACGGATTTCAGCTACCAGGCGAACAGAAATCATAAGCAAGCGGCTGCAGAGAAAATTTTTTCTAAAAGTGTCACTAAAAGTATGCTACACTTTTCGAAAAAAAGTTATTTTAATTTTATAAATGTAAAATTTTTGTAGCATACTTTAGGTTGCTAATTTAAAGTTGCCTTCTTAATTTTCAGCATTTCTGTTCGCCTGGTAGTTCAGCTGCTTTGAAGACCATTTTGTATGGAGAAATTGCAAAAATAAATTTTTATTTTTTAGTTATTTTCGGATTAAAGGCAGTGGTCGGCAAATATAGCCTGTTACTTTGCTGGGTTAGAAATTTTTTGCATTTTTCAAAATCTAAATCTGCATTGAATTTTTTCGTGCTGCTGCCCAATCTCAAGGTCATTCAATTTAGCAATCTTTAAGATCCTGCAAAATTCACAACCCCTCTGAAAACTTTCACATATAAAAAAAGGTTGGTTTTTCGTTTCAATTATTTTTTATTCAAATGAAATTACAATCCTTTTAATTTAGCTTTTTAGTTTCTATATACATATAAATAACACTTACATATTTAAACAATGTTTTGCAGTTTTTGTTTATAAATTATATTTAAGCCATTTATTAATTATGTATATTTTTTTTTATTTTGTACGCTAAGAAAATATTAGTTAAGTTACAAATCATAATATTTATTTATAATTTTATAAAGTAGTTTGGAAGAAGGACTCTACGGACAAAAACATTTTGTTGTTGAAAACCTAATGAACCCCTTAAAACCGTTACTCATATCCACAATTTAAATTTTCTGAGCATTTGGCAAAAACAACAAAAAAATTTTATTCGATTTTCGCTAAAATTTGAGTCTGAACAGATTTCAGCTACCAGGCGAACAGAAATCATAAGCAAGCAGCTGCAGAATAAAAATATTTCTAAAACTGTCACTAAAAGTATGCCACACTTTTTCTTACATTTTTTTTCAAATTTCAGATTTTTGTAGCATACTTTTAGTTACTCATTTAAAGTTGCTTTCTGGATTTTAAGCATTTCTGTTCGCCTGGTAGTATCAGGTGCTTGCAAGACCATTTTGTATGGAAAAATTCAAACAAATTTTTTTTTTTTAGTTTTTTTTCAGATTCAAGCAAATAATACATCTGCCTTTTTTTTTGTGTTGTATTGAACATTTTGTGTAAAACACAATGCGTGCCAACCATATACCAATGCGATAGAACTGTGCCGGTCACTGGAATAAATTTTGAATGTTTAATTATTAATTTTTTTTTTTAGATTCAGTCTTTTATTTCCCAGCAATTTATATATTTTTTTGTTTAATCCAAAAGTTCTTCTTGACTATCAGCTTTTTTAAAGGAAACAAATAAATAACGCAAGTTTTATTTATTATTTATATAAAAAAGTTTATTCAACGAAAATTAGGTACAAAATGTTAACTAAAAATAGTACATTATCATACTAGTAAACTATATTATATAATTATTACTAAATAGAAAAATATTTTTTCTAATATTTTAGGCATATTATATATTTAACTGTTACAATAGTTAAACAATTATATACAAAAATAAAATATGTAGGTAATAACTAGGTATATAAATATAATAGTAAATTATGTAATATATTAAATTCATAAATATTAATTCTAATATTTTAGAAATATTATTTATTAGAAACTGTTACAATTGTTTTACAATTGAATAAAAAAATTATATATATGGGTATGTATAATGTGTGAAATACTAGAACTTCCAGCCAACTAAAAAAGAGGCTGAGTGTGGAAATAATTTTTCCTTATTCTCTGGACAACAGGAATTTCTCTTAGTTGGCAGCCACAAAGCAGTAATATATTAAATTCTACCATTGTATTGTACTTTAACCTATTGTTTCGGATCCAAATCACCAAAGAGGCCCAAAACGGATGAGCAGCGAAATAATAGCTACTTTTAATTCCGGATCTGGCAGGATAATTACCTTTACAAAACAATTTTTTTTATTTTCAAAACAGAATATTTGTATTTCTGTTACCTGGTTCCTAAAAAAATGTATCAAATAATAAAAATTTATTTAATTTTTAGATCTAATCTTTAAGCAAAATAAAAAATATAAAAATAAAGCAAATTGTTAAACTAAGAAAAATTATCAAATAATAAAAATAAATAAGCCAACATTGTAAGTTGCAATATTTTATTATTATTGAAATAAAAATAAACTGAAATAATATAACAAAGGAAGTTTTTTATTTTAAAAGTTATATTCTTTTCAGTTGCTGGGCTATATTTTGTTGTTGAAAACTTAATGAAACAGCATTAAACTGTAACTTAAATTAAAAATTTTAATTGACTGAGTTTGGCAAAAACTGAAAAACTAAGATTTTCGCTAAAATTTGAGTCTGAACTGATTTTAGCTACCAGGCGAACAGAAATCAAAAGCAAGCAGCTGCAAAATACATTTTTTTCAAAAACTGTCACTAAAAGTATGCCACACTTTTTGTAAAAAATTTTTAAAACTTCAAATTTTTGTAGCATACTTTAAGTTGCTAATTTAAAGTTGCTTTCTGGATTTTAAGCATTTCTGTTCGCCTGGTAGTATCAGGTGCTTGCAAGACCATTTTGTATGGCAAAATACAAAAAAAATTTTTTTCTTTTTTTGTTTTTTTCAGTTTCAAGCAAAATATACATATGCGTTTTTTTTTGTGTTTGTATTGAACATTTTGTGTAAAACACACTAAGTGCCAACCATATACCCATGCGATAGGACGGTGCTGGTCACTGGAATAAAGTTTAAAAAGCTTTCAGCATTTTATGCATTTCTGTTCGCCTGATGGTATAAGCGGATTACGAGACCATTTGGTATGGAAAAATAACAAAAATTATTATTTTTATCTTTTAGTTGTTTTCAGATGAGATAAATTCCGTAGAAGTTTCCATGCTTATTTGCAAAATTCCTTTTTTTTTTTATACCCTGTACCGTTTGGTCCAAGGGTATATTAAGTTTGTGCAAGCCGAAAATGTATGTAACATATAGAAGGAGACGTCGGAGACACCCCAAAGTTACCTAAAATATGATCAGGGTGAATAGAGAAGTCGATATACCCATGTCCGTCTGTCCGTCTGTCCGTCTGTCCGTCCGTCTGTCCGTCCGTCCGTCCGTGTGAACGCCTAGATCTCAGAGATGGTAAGAGCTAGAGTTACCAAACTTTCACATTAGATCCCATATTATTCCATAGGAGGCAAGTTTATTTTATTTTTTTGATATCGGGGATAAATTATATAGCTCCCATGGGGGTGTTTGAGACGACCTCGAAAAAAAAAAGCGTTTTAGATGAATAATTCGTTTGTTTATGAAGATATCGTAACGAAATTTGGCAATCGAAAGTTTTTCATAGTTCCCAATCACTGTACCAAATTTGATCAAAATCGGTTGACTATATCATATAGCTCCCATAGGACCGATCGGCCAAAATAACTTTTTAAAGAAAAATTGGCTATATTTCGTTTTTTAATAAAGATATCCTAACCAGATTTGGCGTTTGGAAATTTTTAGACCACTTAAGCAATGTGCCAAATTTGAACAAAATCGGTGGACTATATCATATAGCTCCCATAGGTCCGATCTTCCAAAACATCGATTTTTTAACAAAATTTGTTGTGTTTCGTTTGTTTGTTAAGATATTGGGACCAAATTTGACATTCGTGAGTATTTTATAGTTCCTAAGCACTGTACCAAATTTAATCCAAATCGTTTGACTAGATCATATAGCTCCCATAGGACCAATCGGTCCAAAAACACGTTTTTTATACAAAATTCGATGTGTTTTGTTTGTTTGTAAAGATATTTGAAATAACTTTGGCGTTCATATCTTTTTTAAGGTATTTAAGCACCGTGTCAAATTTTATTGAAATCGGTTGACTATATCATATAGCTCCCATAGGAACGATCGGTCAAAAAAAAATTTTTGCTTAAAAATTCTTCTGTTTTTGGTTTTTTGTGAAGAAATCGGACTTTATTACAAGCTAGTGGTACAGGGTATCCTAAAGTCGTCCGCGCCCGACTTTACGTCCGCCATTTTTTAGTTTAAATTCTGTTCTATATTTTTCAGCAATTTATACATTTTAAATCTGGAAGTTCTTTTTTAGAAGGAAAAAAATAAATAATGCAAATTTTATTTAATATTTAAGTAGAAAAGTTTATTCATGAAAAATTAGAAACAAAATGTTAACTAAAAATGGAACATAAATAAAAAGCAAACTATGATATAGTCGTATATTAAATACTAAATACAAAATATTAATTCTTCTATTTTAGGAATATTATTTATATTATAAATTATATACAAAGGTAAATGGTGACACATCTTTATTTGGCTTAAGGGTGCCGAAGGCCTTTTGCTGCCAGTGCCTAGAATTTAGTTATGTTCGTTTTTTAAATTTACTTAACTGTATTAAATAAATAAACAAATATTGCTTAAGGAGAAAACCAAATCTTAATATCAAACTTGTAGGTGCTCCCTAGCAAGTATCTGGGAATTCATTTTGTTGATGACATAATGCAAGATCTAGGATCCAGTCACAGGGATCGCTTGAAATTCCTCCGCCATCAACTAGCCTACGCCATAGCCTCAAGAACCCGCCTGAAATGCCTTCATCCATGTGACTTCAGATGTCGTCAGTTAATTGAAACCGCTCGAGTACCTCCCAAAAATTTATTTTTTTGAGCATGTAAATAAATTTCTTAAATAGGAAAATCATAAGAAAATTAGTCTGACACATTTTTGTAAATATGTAAATATATTTATTAATAAATAACTAAATAGAAATAAAAAAATATTTTTCTTTTCTTCTAAGGCTTCATTCATGTGACTTAAGATTTCGTCAGTTAATTGAAACCGCTCGAGTACCTCCCAAAAATGTATTTTTCGAACATCATGTACATAAATTTCTTAAATAGGAAAATCATAAGGAATTATTATATAAGTAAATTAGTCAAACACATTGATGTAAATATGTAAATATATTTATTAATAAATAACTAAATAGAAATAAAAAAAATATTTGTCTTTTCTTCTAAGGCTCCGAATAGGGACGTTATATGTGATGGTATCCTCCGATCCCAATAAAAAGTAGTATGGCCCGCAAACCCAATAAATTAGGCGACGATCTGACCATCCAACCAGTTTCGTTTCCCCACTCTCCGGAGCTTGGAATGATGGTAGAAAAGGCTATGGATATGCAATGGAGTCTTCCTTGTCATCCAGTATTTGACAGAGTCTGAATTCTGCTCCGGGAGCAGTGCTCCCTACTCCGTTTTTCAACCTGCTTGAAGCCCTTTCTACGAAAAGACTAATGAGAGCTGGTGTGGTACAGGGAAGAGTCTTTGCCTCCGTTTTATACAATCTGTATACGGTGCATATACCAATCCCTAGAGGGATTAATGAGGGCTGGTGTGGCACAGGGAAAAGTCCTTGCCTCCGTTTTCATACAATCTGTATACGGTGCATATCGCAATTCCTAAAGAGCTGAAAGAAACATTAGCGAGTTATAATTCTTTGATATGCAGATGATCTGGCTGATCAGAAAATCCATTAAATTTCATGAGGAAAGGAAGAAAATTAAGCCCTTTCAACGAAAAGACTAATAAGAGCTGGTATGCCACAGGAAGTCGTCGTTGCTCCGATTTTATACAAAGTGCATACGGCTGATATCCCAATATCGTACGAGCATGGCCGAGCCAGCGCATACCACTGTATTGGGATGCGCTGGACAACATTCCAACAATCTGCTTACTGAAACCATAGTCAACACCTGAGTTTTCATTTGTAGAGAGCAAAGCTATCTGATTGTTGTCAACCTGTCGACTGCCAGAGCGTATCTGCTGTCTCAAATGATTGCAAGCTGGCACACAGCCTTCTCGTAGCGCCTCCTGGGTAGCTATCTTAGTCACTCCGGACGTTAAACGGTTGTAGCGCAAGGCTATGGCACCCGCCTCGTTAAACAACAATCCAATGAAAACAACAACCAAAGCTCTCGGATAAAATCCCCCCTTATGTTGACGACCACCGCAAAACGAAAAAGGACAATGAATTGAGGATATGCACCTGGAATATCCGGACCCTACAATAGGGAAGGTGCCTCTATCCAGCTGGCGGAATGCCCTCGAAAAAATTAAGGCTGATATATCCGCCATTCAGGAAATGAGATGGATAGGACTTAAGGTTGCTCTAAGCAAACGAACCGGAGACCAATTATTTTGATAAAAAATTGTTAACTCATAAGTTGTGAACCATCTCAAAAAAACACTCTGTATATTTGAACGCCAAATGAAGATTATATTTTCCTATGCATTAAAATTATTTCCATTGATTCCATTCCAATTGCAGCAATTATTAAAATCAGGATATAAATAAATATATTTTAAGTGATTTTTTTTGTACTTACTTTTAAGCTTTTGCTCTGAAAAAACATCTGTCTAATTTAGTTTTATGCTAAGAATTTTATTTTAGGGTAGAATTTTATTTTATTGCAACCCATTTTTGTTTTGGCCCACCCACAAAAAGTTATTTATTTAAAAAATCAAAATTCAGTTTTAGTATTTTATGTATTTTATTTAGTTTCATGTTTAGTACATACATAGAGTTTTTCTTTTTGTTTTGTATATTAATGTGTATATATTTTGTTTTACATTCTTTTAGCTTTACCTTTTTTTTTTTTTAATTTTATTATTTCGTTTTAGATATCGTTCGTACTTAATTTTTTATTAGTATGTATCTTTTAGTTTATATATAATTTGCATCGTGGGTGAAATATGTTTACGTTTTTTTGTTTTGTTAATGAATTTTCATTTTCATTTTTTTTCAATTTATTATGTTTTTGAATTTGTTTAATTTTTGTTTTTTTTATTTTTACTTAAAATTACAGCCTTTATGAATAATTATTTTTTAATTTGCATTTGCTTTCGTTTTATTTTTTACTTCATTTTGTGGTTTACTCTCGTTTTTTCTTTCTCATTTTATATGTATGCTTTGCTTTATACTTTATATTTCGCTTGCCATTGTACTACATATCCTTCTTTGCGGTTCGTTTATAATTTTTACTAAATATATTGTATATATAGAGATTTTTTTTCTGCATCGTTTATGATGTTTTTGAATAATTTGCACACATGTATATAATATATATAATAGTTATCTAAATATATATTTATATAGATTTTCATATTTATATTTAATCATATTTGACAATTTCAGTTGGGCTTAGTGTCTGGCTTTTTACTTTGCTTTGCATTTTGTGTTGTGTAGTGTAGTTTATTTTTATTGAATTTGTTGTACAATATAAATAAATCAAAAACAAAAAATACCAAATATTACTTTGTAATGTATTTGCCTTGACTTTGGTTTTTTATGTTTTTTTGTTTAAGTTTACTTGAATCAATTCACATCAATAACAATTTATCTCAAAAGAGAAAAATATATTTCAATATTAATTTGCTTATTATGTTTAAACGTTTGTTTTTTTATTTATACTATATATTTTTTTTAATATGTAAGTTTTTCGTTTGTTTTTTGATTAAAAAATATTGCAGCTCGAAATTGTAATACTTTTTTGTTTACACGTTGACGTTTACGTGTAGGTTTGTTTTTTGTTTTATTTTTATTAAATATATTTTTGTGTTTTTGAAATATTTGTTTTTGTTTTTTACTATTTGCTTAGCATAGAACACAGTAGAGATCAGTTAGTTTAGGTTTTATGTCTCTGAACGTTTGTGCAGTTAGTTCTATGCCAGGCTGATATATGCGCGAGCGCCATTTTGTAACGGCGGCCATGTTGCTTGCAGCACAGCTGTGTGTGTGTGTTTGTTTGTTTGTGTTTGTAGGTTTTGCTCATATGTATTACGTATTTCTTGACGCTAAACTTTACATCGTTTACATCGCTTTACATAAGCATGTTTTAGTAGTTTATATGTTAGTACTTGTATATATATATATAGACTGTATGCATGGTAAATTTTTATTTATTTATTTTATTTTTACGGAAGAATTTGGATACCTTTTAAAGTTTTTGCTAAAATTATAATTCGTCTAGTGTATTGGTAATCTATATATTTTTTTTTAATGCTATACAGTGTCAGAGTTTTACGTTTTATAGCACATTTATTTTGGGATTTAATTGGCTTAGCATAATTTTTGCATAAATTACGAATATATTTTAAGCGCAAAAAAACTGCACAGTTATTTGTTTTTGCAAGTTTGAGTTATTTACGAATTTTGCATTCAGCACATGTTCAATATGCACATATAAAATATAGTTATATAATATAACGCGTATAGGTGTATAATAATTTAGTTAATTTAACATATACAACTCACTCAGTGGAGTAGTAGCAGAAATTTTGTTTGTATGTATATTATTGCTATTATTTATTATGAGCATGTATTGGATACTTTTTGTTTTTTAAATAGGCTAGCAAAGAGGAAGAGGCTTAAACTGAAAAGTAAAGTTTAACTAAATAAATGTTTGTTTTATGTAACTAATATTGTCAGCAGAATTAATTAGCAGTTTTAAAAATGGCGAGGCCAGCACAGACAGCAACTATGTAGCTGTGAGCTGCAACGCTTTGTTAAATAAAAAATTATTTTTTTATATTTATAAACTAAATAATGCAGCCTTATTAAATGTATAAAGCCAAAAAAAGTTAAAATTGTTTGCTACCAACGCTATTAGAGCAGCCATAAATAACAACAAACAAGCAAAGCGCTTTTACTTTTTTTTTTAACGCTTTAATGCTTGTAATTCACAACCGCTTTTAGGCAGCGCCAGCAAGGCGCATTGCCTGCTTGCTCAAACGCTCTCTTAAGCTTTTTTTGCTACTGTTTGCTCTTATTTATTGCATAATCTAATCAACTCGTTTTTGCTCAACAATCATTAAATATTTTTTAAAAATTATAGTAATATGTCTTTCATAAATTCTTTACATTTATTATGCTTTATGTCTGTTTTGTCTTTTGTTTACATTTGAATAATTTTTTTTCTTCAGTTGTTATTGATTTTTCTTTTATATTTAAGTTTTGACTAAAAATACTCAACAATTTCGTTTACGTGAAACCATTTAGCTACAATTTATATTTTTTGTATACATTGTATTAAATATTTTCTACGCTTTTTTGTTTTTTTGTTACAATATCATACAAAAATTTTTTGCTAGAAAAACCTTTATTTTTATCTTTTCATTTTCTTTCACCATTTGCCATAATTTGCCTTATCCTTGCCCCGCTCGCCCACCTTGAAATTGCTTAAGTTTGCTTTAAAAAGTTTCGAAATTTATTGCTGACAACAAAGATTCAACAAATTGGTAAATCCCATATGCATTTGCCATATTATATATATAATAAAACATGTTCAGCTACTTTGTATATAAAAATAAAAAACTTTTGGGGGCGTTATTTTCGGTGTGACCTCAACTAAACTACATAATATGCCAGTGACGACTACTAAATGACTAGGATTAATCGTACTACATGCACATAGCTATATAATATATATGTATATGTATATGAGTGTGTGCACCTTGGTATTAACTTAATAGAGCTCAATAAATTGCTATTATCTTTGCTTCCTTCCTAGCCTTGCATGTATGTGATGCACCTAAGTATGGGTTTATCTAAAAAAGAGAGTTCGTTGCACGTTTATTGTATTTTGTAGTGTACATCTAGGCGCTGTTGCATTGCCCTTCACTGAATTCAGTTTTTTTTTTTAGTTTTCATTTCTGCATACTAGTTCAGTTTGTGTTTTTTCTACTGCAAAAACTGAGTATTTTTATTAAATTTTACACATATTATCTTTTACGAATTCCATTTTATAGTCCAATTTAAATAAAAGCAGTACTTTTATATTCTTTAATACCCTTTCCAAAGTTCTTAAATATTTCAATTCGAGTGCTAGCTAGTTCAAAGTTTCTTGTAGGCTCGGCTTAATTGTTGTTAGCTGCAATTTTTATAAACGGAACGCAGACTTTTGCCTAAGACTCCTTTCAAGTTGGAACTCCTTTTTGCACCTGGGCGTAATTGAAGCTTGTTTCGTCTGTTAAGCTGCAAAACAATTTGTAACTAACCCATTTGGTAATACTTTAAGTTTCACTAAAGCCTCTTAATGAATTTTGCAGCTTCTTATGCATAGATACATTAATCAGCAGACAAAATCTGATTTCCAACTAGTGCACAGTGGGCCCAGCTTGCCATATTTTGACCAAAAAATATGCGTAAAATTTCTTATTCTTTTTTACATACTTCTTCAAAGATAGAACTTTTATAATTAAAAGATTTATCTCCCTCAGATTTTTTTTAAAGATATGGATAAATCGAGACCAAAACTGGAAAAAATAAAAATTAAAACATTTTTTTTAAACTTATTTGGAATGGGAGAGAAATGAGCTGATGTACGTGGTACAAAGAAAAAACTAGCCTATACCCAAAACAGTTTCAGAGTTCGAAGCCCTCAATCAATATATTTTTTGGCCACTGTCAATTTTCGAGAAAAATATTTTAATGGAACTTAATATATTATTACTTATTATAACATTTATACTGTTTTAAAATTTGGCTATCCTTAACATGTTTTTCTTGCTGTCGTAGTAAAATGGCACGCCAAAACCGAAAATGAAATCCAAAATATTTTTCATGGAACTGATTTTCAGATATTCCGAAAAAAAATCACTTTCCTGAATTATATAATAAGTATCTTTTCTTAATTGCAAATATCTCTAGTTTTACTGATTTTGATTTTTTTTTTTTTCAAAATATAGATAATTGAATTACCCATCGATAATATGTAGACCATATTTTTGAAAAATTTACGGCTTGATGGTTATTTATCCCTTCATAAGAAATTTTTCGTAATTTTCAGCTAATTTTTGAAAAAATCTTTTTCAAACGTAAATTGAATACTAAAAAAAAAAAAAATTTATACAATCTTATTCGGCTCTTAAAGTTTGAGCGATCATGAAAAAGTTAATGGTTGTTTACCTGAATCGGAGAAATATTATAGAAATTATAGATTTTTTTTTTTTTTTAAGTGAAAAGATCACCTTGTTTGTTTTCGTAATCAAATTTGGCATTCGAAGGCAAAATCGGAGAAAAATTAATGAAATAATATCTTTTTCAAAAGTAATTAAGGCAAGTTTTTTTAGAGTCGGAACTAAATTTGTGACTCGAAAGTTTTTAAAGTTCTTAAAATCGGAGAAAAATTATTGAAATAAGAATTTTTTTAAAAAGTGAAGCAGGTCACTGTTTATAATCGTAACCAAATTTGGAATTCGAAAATTCTTGGAAGTTATTAAAATCAGAGAAAAATTATGGAAATAACAAGCATATGTTTAAAAAGTGAAAATGGTTTATAATCGTAACCAAATTTGGGATTCGAAAGTTCTTAAAATCGACGATGAATCATGGAAATAACAAGAATTTTTTTAAAAAGTGCAAATGGTCAATTTGTTACCAAATTTGGAATTCGAAAGTTTTTATAGAGTTCTTAAGCTCTTAAAATCAGTTTGGTATTACCAGAGATATCTGCTTTTTAGTAGACTTTTTTTTGTTTATAATCGTAACCAGCTTGGATATTCGAAAGTTTTTTAGAGCTCCCAAATCGGAGAAAAATTATGGAAGTAACAAGAATTTTTTTATAAAGTGAAAATGGTCAATTTGTTGATAATCGTATTTTAAAGTTTAAATCGGACAAAATTATGGAAATAAGAATTTTCTTAAAAAGAGACAAAGGTCAATTCGTTTATAAACGTAACCAAATTTGGAATTCTTAAGTTTATAAGAGATTTTTAAATCGGAGAAAAATTATGAAAATAACAAAAAAATGTTTAAAAAGTGAAAAAGACAATTTGGTTAATACTGTAACCAAAATTGGGATTCGAAAGTTTTTTTGGAGTTCTTAAAATCGGAAAAAAATTATGGAAATACGAATTTTTTTTTAAGTGAAAATGGTTAATTTGTTTGTAACCGTAATCAAATTTGGAATTCGAAAGATTTTCAGAGTTCTTAAAGTCGGAATAAATTATGGAAATAAGAATTTTTTTAAACAGTATAAAAAGTCAATTTGTTTGAATTCGTCACCAAATTTGGAATTCGAAAGATTTTTTTTTTAGAGTTCTCAAGCTCTCAAAATCAGTTTAGTATAACCAGAATAAAAATTTTTTTTTTTAATTCTAATATCTCGAAACTAATGCCAAGAAATTAATTCACTTCATTTTCGGTTGTACCATGGGTAAAACATATTGAGGATAGAATTTTTTTTGTAAGCTAGTCTAATATTTCTGATTTTTGACCTGCGACTAATATTTAAAATTAAATAATATTTTGGCACAGTAAACCTTAATATGCCTAAAATCATATTTAAAAATTTTTACCTTTTTTTTGTTTGCATCTTTTGGCCAATATGGCTAAAAATATTAAAAATATTTTCTTCAGATTTTTACCTGTTTTTTGGGATATTTTGGTCAAAATCTGGTTACATCGGCCCACTGTACAGCGATATACTTTTGCTTAAAACTTTGAATAAAAAGTGACACCCTGGCAAAGAGTATTGGCTATCGACTTGACTAATGATGGTTGAAATTGCTACAAAAGGAGTCTGTTGTCTGTCGTAACTTCTTTTGCCCGTAACTTGCAGCTTCTCTTCATCTCTAGAAAGTTCATCTCTCAGAGCAGTTTAGTAAAGATTTCTTGCTTTTACTATTACCTACTTTAATTTGGTACAGACAATTGACCATCCACGCAGAATAAATTCGGAACAACTCAAGTATAGCTTGTATAGGGATATCTCATATTATGTACTGCTCGAAAAAAAGCTGCTTTATTGAAAAATTCCCAATAGTATAGATTTGCCAAGTTACTAAGACCCGTCTTTATATAGTTTTATTTTTTTTCTCCTTCATTTAAAATCGTAGTAATTCCCATTTATTTAGCTTTAAGAATTCCTTGGAGGGGATATGAAAGCTTCGTCTAAACGAAGTTGTTTGTCTTTACTTAACATATAGGCCATTTTGTTTTTGTTTTTGCTTACTTGGAAAAGTGTATCTCATCACATTTTATTGTGGATATAAATTTAGTTTTCGACCGCTTTTAATTTATTTTAGACTGACTTTTGCAACTCTCGTCTCGTTTGCTGTTGCTGGATTTTTCGTACAATATCATAAAAATAACACTGTATATAATCTACAATTTTTGTTTACTTTACCATACGTAAAATTATTTTTATATATTATTTAGTTTTGCTTGTAAATATAAATATATAATATATCTCAGGTTTTCCATTTAATAAATATAATATAACCATATATAAAGCGCGCCCCTCTGCCCGCTGACCCTGACGGCCAGCAACACACGACAGTCGTCCCTGGCACTGACTCTGGTCGTGGGCAGCTCCTGCTGCCGCCCGCACGCCCCTGCTGCATGTACGTGTGAGTGCACTTTTGTGTGTGTATGCGTGCTGACTGCTGCGTGCTTTGCCTGTGTTATATTTGGAAAATTCGTAAACGTTTAGTACACTTTTTTTTTATACTCGTTTTTTTTTTTAGTTATTTTTTGTTTTTTTTAAGCGTCAGTCTTGTGTAAATTAAATTTTACCTCAAAAAACATTTTAATATGAACACAGGACTTAACGCACGGACGCGCACTCACATAGTAACATAAAACAGAGACCCAGCAGCGGGCGCGGCGGGGTAGCGTCGTGTAGCTGGGCAGCAGCCTATTATATAATGCACGCCTACAATGTTTTATAAAAAATTGCTGCTCGACATTTACATATATATATATACATACATATATATATTTAATAAAATGTATATAATATATATGTGTATACACATAGTATAAGGTTTATTCAATTCACACGTAGACGTTTTTAAAAATGCATTTTTTCTTATGTAAAAATGTTTTATAATTAATATAAATATTTATCATATATTTTTTTTTGTTTAGACGCCATCGAGATATTGTTCTTGTACATTTAATTAATATTTTTGTATATATGCAATTTATTTATACTATATGTATATATATATTTTTGTTATTTTTTTTTTGTTTTTACTTCAATTTCCTGCCTTATAAATATAATATATGCCTTGCTCTTTTTTTTATATTTGTGGGCCTTGGGGAAGAGTTTAGTTTGATTTGTAAAGTTTAGTTTTAGGTTACGGCGAATTGTCGTTTTTAAATAAATTAAAATTGAATTAGTTTTAGTACATTGAGAATTTAGTGTGCTACTGTTTTTTTTTAATTTAGAGCTATGCTAAATGTTAAATTTGCCTAGTTGTCTGTATGTATTTCCATGTATGCGCGTCGGCCAGCTGGTTTTTGCTTTTTTTAATTAGAGCTAATTTGACACAACCGTTTAATTCAACTATTTTATTATTAATTTATATGCATTAATTAATGCTTTGCATTTTTGCTACAACTTTGCGTTACATAGTCATTTTAATATAGTTACATTTTGTTTTTATTTCAACATGCTACTGAAAGATTCGTTGCACTTTTTTGCAAATTACTTAAAATGAGCGCCTGCCTGAAAGTATGCTACACTTTTTTTAACTTTTCAGTTACAGCTGAAAAATGCGCATACGTCACGTGCCCTAAACAAACAAAAGCCAGCATGAAAAGTACATAAAAAAAAGAAGAAAAAATAAAGAGTCAGCCATTTGTGAGCAACGCTTTAACAGTTTGCATTATACATAAATAAATAGAGTTAATTTTTTTTTAGTTTCGGGCTTTTTTTATTTTATACGCTTTACACACTTTTAACATGACATTATATCAATGTGTTGGTGTTTGCTTAACTTGAACTAATTTTGAATGAATTTTTACACACAATTTAAAGAGAATTTTATAAAATTACTAAAAGACTGCTAAAATTTTGCAAATATTTTCAAAAATTAAGACTTGTTGTATAAAACTGCCAAAATAAGTTTAAAATTATAGTTAACGAAATGTTATAGATCGGAACACTTTTTTTATATATTAACCCGAAACAAAGTTTTTTTTATTTTTTTATATTTTTATATTATGTGCTGCGATACGCGCTGTCTTTAAGTGTAAAATAGCTGCCAGCTTTTAGCCAGGCTATGACTGAATTTTAACTGAGCACAGTTGAAGCTTGCACAATTTGCCACAAGCTTTAGTCGAATTTAAACTTAGGAAGTGGATATGCTTTGGTTGTTGGAGCTTTGAAAGATTGGTAGAGACTATTTTTGTGATGTAACATGCGCGCATTTGCACAAGGTCCAAAAATAGTGAAAGTTTTGGACGCTGTTCAAATGGCGCATGTTGCAGTTAGGGGGGAAATTGGACAGACTGTAAGGGAAACGACGTTGTGTCTTGACAAAACTGCCGCCTGTGGCATATGCTAAGCTTCAACTGTTTGGGTTATTATAAATAAATAAAATCAACTATTAAACTTAACTAATTAACAATTTTAAAAACATAGAAACAATAACAATTTTTGTTGCCTGCAGCCTGCGCCTGATCATGACTAAAAATTCATTCAAACTTATTGAACAAGTTTAAGTTAGTGTCAAATGTTTTTTGCGTTGTACAACACTGTTTGCTGCATGCAGGCGTGTTTTGTGTTGTCTGTTTTTGTTAAGTGTTGTACAATATTTTTTTTTATATTTTTTTTTGTTTTTGTGAATGCTCTGCGTGCTCTTACACCCATAGTTCTGCTTGATTATTGCTGCTGATAAATATATATATAGAGTACATATGTGACGTCAGAGAGTGCTAGGTTCGCCTTGAAGAGAGAGTCTTTATGGTAATGGAGTACGGTGTAGAGCGTAAGAGCAGCGCTGCGTTTTTTTTTTGATTGGATTTATTTATCTGCGGAATTGAAGAAAATTATTAGTACATAAGAAAACTAAACAAATGGCCAACATTTTAAGCTAACTAATATAAAGTAAAACAATAAATTTTGCATATGTTCGTGTTCTTGCATTTTGCTAAAGTTATTAAGTAGCTGTTGCTTTATTGTTATTTCTACTTTTTTGTTTACGTTTTTTTGTTTTACTCTTTTGTATTTATTTACTAATATGTATATTTTCAGTTGTTAAATAATTAATTTTTTTGCTGCGCTTATTGTGATGATCATGTCGTTTGTTTTTTTTTAACACCTCTCAGTTTTTAGTTATTATCTTTATAATATGTATATAGCGCTTGTATATATAATTATACAAATTATATAATACACATAAGTTATTTGCGCCTGCTTAATTAGTTTTTAACTTGTATAATTTAATATTTTTTTATATGCATTCTTTTTTTTAATTTTTAGTTTTAGGTAGGTAGGTACTTAGTCTAAAAACATTTTTTGTGCTCTTAGTTGAGCTGCACTTAATCAGTTTTTTTTTAAGTTTTCGTTTAAAATATATTTTTATATATATATTGTATATTTTTTGTTTTTATTTTTGCTATGATATATATAATTTTTTGACTAATTTTTTTTTTCACGCTTACTTGCCATTTTTTTTTTTGTTCATTTAAATATATATAAATATTTACTAAAATTTTTTTTATATTTTACTTTTTTTCTTTTAAATATATATACTTATATAAACTTAAGAGACTTTTACGATGGGACAATCTGCTTGACGCTCTGTATTGACGCTTTTATTCTGCTGCACAGTAAAAAAAAACTTAAGAACTTTACGCTTTTAAGTAATAAATTGAGTTACAAACAGTTTACATTATATATATATATAATATTTTTTTTTTTCAACTTTTGTCAGCAAAAATTTCATTCATTATTTAATATTATGCTTTGTTTTTTGTTAAATATAATATGTATATATTGTATATTAAATATTGTTAAACCTAAACAAATTTATTTATGATGTTTTTTTTTTGTTTTTTTCTTTTCAAAATATCACGTATATACTTAATTTATGCCTTGGATTTTACATAGTTATATAAATTGTATGTATGTATTATATAGAGGCTGTAGGTTAGACAAATTTTCAAACTTCCTTTAGCCTCTCACTATGTATTTTAAGTTCTCTAACCTTTAGCATATCAGTTTAAAACAAGGGTTTGTATATGTGTTCGTGTAGGTGTAGTGTGTGTGGCTGAGTATCTGTGTGATATTTTATTTTATACATTACTTTTCGATATTAACTATTTCTGGTGGTTGCTTCTATGTATTACTTTTGAGTCGTTTCCTTTTTTGTTAGCATAAATTATTTGTATATATGGTATATAGCTTATGTATACACTTTACTTATATACCTATGTCTCTGTGTGTGTATGTATGCATGTGTTGTTTGCTTTATGAGTAATTAATTATTGCTTTCATTTTCATTTCGTTTCAACAAAGTTTCAGTTTATGTTTATTTTTTTTTACTAATTATTGTAACAAATTGTTTGTTTAACTATGCAACAATTTAAAAAATCTTTGCTTAACAAGTTTTAAACGAAAAAACTTTGCACTTACTTGGCAGCATTGCTTTTTGCTTTACTTTTATTTTTTTTTGCTTTTTGCAGGTATTTTTGAAACCTCTGGGTTCTGATAATTTACATATACAACGTTTGTGGCCAAATTAAGTTTGTTCATAAGGCAAATAGTACATAAGTTTATATATATATTATTATTTATATCATATCAAATTTGTTTTCAGCCAAATTATGCACCAATTGTATTTAAATTTTCGTTTGCCAAGCGTTGCCAGTGCTGCCAAGTGCGTCAAAATTCTGTTAAAGCGCTGTTTAAACTGCGCCAAGTTTTCAGTGCTGCCAATTTCTCAGCTTTTGTTTAAACAGTCGCCTTTAAAATAATATTGCTTTTTTATAATTCTTTTGATTAGTTTTTGAATGCTGGTTTTTAACAACAACAATAGTTTTTAACAAAAGTTCCATAAATAGTTTTGATGTATGTAAATATACTTTCGAAAAGAGCAAATTGAAAAGGTTTTTTTTTTTATACTTTTGAGAGATTTTGTAGCTTATTTTAGTTTTTAGCAACGTTTTCTGCTCGTTGTTGTTGTACCTCAATAGCTATAATGAATTATTTTAAATTTTTTTTAATTTACGTTTAGTTCTTGCTATTTCTTTAATACACTTATGAGTGTCTATGTATTGCTTTAGATTTTACTTTGTTCTTTTAATTTTATTTATATATATTTATTTTTGTGCGTGGCAAAGCCACTGTTTTTTTTTCGTATTTTTTTATTATTGCTAGATTTGAGTTTTAGTTTTAACCATTTACGAGTTTAATAGTCTCTCTATATATATATATATGTCTCTATATATGTTTTTGCTTTTTCTAGCATATTTTGAATATCTTTATTGTATATAGTACTTTTTTTCATTCACTTTTTTCTTATGTGCTTATGTGCTTTTTAGTATTCACTTTTAGACTAAAATTTCGTTCAGTTTTTTGTTTTACTTAAAATTAGTTATATCTTTATATGTATATAGTGTGTATTTAGTATGTATGTATATAATATATGTATGCTTGTTTTTGTTTTTCTTTTTTTGTATATAACTATTAGCTTGCGCGCTTTATGTGCTGCTTTTTCTTAATGTTTTTAGCATTTTTTTTTTGTATTTGTATCGCTGTATGTATGTATATAACAGTTACATTTATGTATGTGTATATAAATTAATTTATGCATAATTTATGTCTTTAAACTTGATCTGCTGCTGCAACAACTTCTGTATTGTGCCAACTGTCCTTTTACATATGTAATTATTATATATGTACTATATATATGTATATATTTTTTTGTATGTATTGTGTATAGCTTTTACACGTATGTATGATGTTTGTAGCAGTGTGCGCGTGTTTTTTGCTTTTCTTATGGTACACATTACTGCTTTTGCCTATATAATATATAATATATGTATAACATTAATGTATTTTGTTTAATAAATTATTATTTTAAATAAATAAATGTATCTATAACTTGTGCGCCAGCCTTTTAACTGTGTGTTTGTTTGTATATGTGTGTATGTATAGCACATAATGCCTTGAGCTGCAGGCCAAACCCCCACTGCATAGTTTTCTGCTCTCACCCGCTCTAATTGCACCTAAGTATGTGTGTGTGTGCTCGTGCGTGTGCATTCGCAATATCTTTGCACTGATTTTCTGCTCATTTATTTTTGTCCTACAGCAATAATGCCGCTCTCTTTACGTCTTGTACTTAGTTTGTCACACATACACACACACACACACGAGACACTTAGATAAAAGCTTTAATTTGTAGTTGTCAGTTTCATCTTCTCTTCTCTCTTCTCTTGTATCATAAAAGTTGCCAAAAAGTTGCGAGAGCGTAAGTGCCGTTATAATCATGAAATGCTCTTTGCTGCAGCTAACAGTGGCCAGGCCAGTGCTGCCATTTCTAATTTATATGCTCTACTGTTACAGATTGATCTCGTAGCTTCTTAAACAGACTGCATTGCATTACATTAACAGAAAATGAGCAGTTGCTATTATTAACATCTGTTAAATATTGGAGCATATTCCACAATAACCCACGAAGCTGACAGTAGCCAGCCAGTGCTGCCATTTCTAATTTTTGTTTTCTAATGTTAGATTGATCTCGCTTCTTTAACAGGTTGCATTACATTGCATTAGTCAGAAAATTAGAAGTTGCAAAAGAGAAATGCTGTTATTGGCATCTGTTAAATATAAGAAGGTACTTTTAATATTGGCCAGGCCAGTGCTGCCGATCTCTAATTTAGTTGCTCTGCTGTTAGCATTGATCTCGTAGCTTCTTTAATCGATTGCATTACATTGCGTTAGCAGCAAAATGAGAAAGTTGTCTATTATTAATATCTGTTAAATATTAGAACATATTCTATAATAGCCCACGAAGCTAACAGTTTCCAGTGCTGCCATTTCTAATTATATGTTACCTACTATTAGTTTAATCTCGTAGCTTCTTTAACAGGTTGCATTACATTACATTAGCAGCAAAATGAGAATTTGCTATTATTAACAGCTGTTAAATATTAGAATATATTCCACGGTAACCCACAAAGCTAACAGTTGCCAGAGTATAGCCATATCTAATTTTGTTTTCTACTTTTAGATTGCTGTCGTAGCTGCTTTAACAGATTACATTATGTGACATTACATTAGGAGTAAAATGAGAAGTTGCTATTATTGACAGCTGTTAAATATTAGAACATATTCCACAGTAACCCACGAAGCTAACAGTTGCCAGTGTTGTCATATCTAATTTTGATTCCTACTTTTAGATTGCTGTCGTAGCTGCTTTAACAGATTGCTTTATGTGACATTACATTAGGAGCAAAATGAGAAGTTGCTATTATTGACAGCTGTTAAATATTAAGAAGGTAATTTATAAAAACTTACTCAGATGACTTAATAAGCCACGAATCAGTTTAAAAAAAATTACAAATCGAAAAAATTGATGCTCTTGCCTGCAGCTAACAGTTGCCAGTGATGCCATTTCTAAATTTTGTTCTCTATTAGATTGATTTTGTAGCTTCTTTAACAGATTGAATTACATTACATTGCTTTAGCAGATAATTAGAAGTTGAAATCTGTTAAATTCTATAGAATTTTATAAAAACTCAATCAGGAGACTGCAATAAGCCACGAAATTCTAATTTTCAGAATTTTTTTACTGTTTTTAAGGATGCCGCCTTTAACCAATTGCGGTCGACAGCCATAATGCTCCTAGCTACACCACTCAACTATTCCTCTACAGTATTTTTCTTTAAGTAGTTTCTAATCTCTTTTTCTTTTTTTTAAAAGACCCATCAAATTCAAATATTTTGCATAGCTGCGTAATCACCAAACCACCTGCAAAATTTAAAGTTACTTTTTCCCTTATCTCATTAGCTATAGAATTTATTTGATCCTAGGGATTTAAATTATTTGGTTTACTTCGGAACGTATGTACCTTGTACCCTATGCATTTTGCAACAAACGTCAGTCCCGTCCGCTATCATGGAAAAGTAATCATCATCATCAAATTCGAATTTTCAGAATTTTTATACTTTAATTTTCCTACTTTGTAAATAAACACCTTTCTATAATAGTATTTTTTAGAAAAGGAGCAGATTTTGAAAATCCAGACTAAAAGCCAATTGTCACGACGATCTACTTGTTACGACTATCTAATTGTCACGACTATCTCATTGTCACGAATATCTAATTGTCACGACTATCTGCATATTATCAAACTCATAATATCAGTTCGGTACAAACTAACAAATTGTTGTTTTTGCTCTACGTCGACGGTCAGACCAGAATATTCACGACGTTAAGGTTATGAAATCAGCTCGGTGTAGTATAGTGTGAGCTTTTGAAAGCATCGCAAGGATTTCGTATCGAATTTATTCATTTGAGCCGTGCATTAAAAGAAAATCGGTCACAGTATCAAGAAAGACCTGACAAAGTCTTCCTACACAGGTCGCCAAATCGGTTAAGAAATTACAAATCTGACAAATTCTCAGAATTTTATTACATTTTTTAATTTTTCTACTGTGTAAATAAACACGCTTCTATAATAGCATTTTTTAGAAAAGAGCAGCTTAAGAAAATCCAGACTTATACCAAATTATCACGACTAATTGTCACGACTATCTAATTGTCTTGACTATCTTCCAATTTTCAAACTCATAATATCCTTACGGTATAAACTAACAAATTGTTGTTGCTATTGCTATCTTAATACCCTTCCTATCCTTGTTCCTGCAGCTCAAAACATGCCTGCTGCATGTACTTGGTACATAACCCCCCCAAAATGCTGCCATTTTGCACTCTCTCCATTTGCCGCACTCTCTTTGTTCAGTTCAGCTTTCGCTGCTATTGCAAAATATAGAGCATAAGCAGCTTACTATGCAACAGTGTGCGTGCTTATGTATGCGTGTGTAAACTGTATGTTTTGTCTATGTACCTGTGTGTGTGTATGTGTGTGTGTTGCGTAGCTTTTAATGTCTTAAATTTGTGTGTGTGTTTTTTTATATAAACTAAATTTTAATAAATAGCTGCTGCTGCTTGATGTCTAATATTTATGTTTTTCTTATACTCAGCTTTATATATATTATTATGTATATACTATTTATGCGTTGTTTTTGTTGTAGTAATTGTTGTTGTTGCTGTTGTAGTAGAAGCAGTGGCATCACTATTGTTGTTGTTTTATTATTGGTTGTATCCTCACAAATTAACACGGATAAATGCCTACAAAAAGAGTTGGGAACAACAAATTTTTTTTTATAGACGTTGCTTTTAAGATTTTCTACAAATTTGTATATACGTATGTGTTGTGCGTGTGTGTGTGTGCATTTATAGGACAACAACAAAAGCGTTGGCTACTTTATGTCATATACTAATATATATATATATAGTAGGTATTACTATTTACAGCAAGCATACAACAACAAAAAATGGCGCACTAATATATATATATTGCATATTTTTGTCTGATTTGTACTACGAAATAAATCGATCGAGCAATAAACAAAAGTCTTATATAGCAGCTGTGTTTAAATAAATATATAGTTATTAATTTACATATATATAGTATATATATATAGTACAGTATGTTTTGACTATTAATTTATGCGCAGTGTGTTGCGTGACATTTATACTAAAAAATAATTAATTACTAAAATTAATTAGCCAAAATCAAAATGATATTTTATATGCACTTCAGTGACTGGTCTAGCATAGAAGAAGTAAATAATTCAGAGTATAGTTTTGCTTTTAAAGGGTGATTTTTTAAGCGGTTGTTAATAAAAATTGAAAAAGTAAATAAACAAAAAAAATGTTTACAATAAATTTGCTTTTTTTAGTTAATGTTGGCAATGACCTAATTCTGAGTTATTTGTAGTTAAGCTGCCATTTTGAGTAAGTTTTTGGAGTCATTCGGCTGTAAACTGGCTGATAAAATGGGTAATGGCTACCAAAAACGGAAACCAAAATAAAATGTAAACTATTTTCAGTTCGCAAAAAAAAAAAAAATATTAATAATCGCTAATGGCCATTGTCAACTTTCAAGAAGTATAAGAAAGTACCCGATGTCAGTATTAAGAAAGTACTCAGTGTCAGTATAAGAAAGTACTCAATATCAGTATTAGAAAGTACTCGATAGATAGCCAACTTCCTTTAGCATTTGTAATGCGGAATTCCTTTCAAGCCTGAAGCTATGGCGAATCCGTCCATCTTGATCAAGTTAATGTTGGCAATGCCTATTGAGTTATTTGTGGAAAAGCCGCCATTTTGAGTAAGTTTTTGGAGTCATTCGGCTGTAAACTGGCTGATAAAATTTGTAATGGCTACCAAAAACGGAAACCAAAATAAAGTGTAAACTATTTTCAGTTCTTGAAAAAAAAAAAAATGAAATCATTGATCGCTAACGCTGGCCATAGTCAACTTTAAACAAGTATAAGAAAGTACTCGATATGAGTATTTAGAAAGTACTCGGTATCAGCATTAGAAAGTACTCGATAGCCAGCTTCCTTTAGCATTTGTAATGCGGGATTTCTTTCAAGCCTGAAGCTATGGCGGATCCGTCCGTCTTGTTCAAGCTGTACTTTGTACAGGCAATAAACCAATTGAGTCATTTGGAGTTGTAGCTGCCATTTTGAGTAAGTCGCTGGACTTATACGTTCGGTAGAGTGGTTGATAAAATTTGTAATGGCTACCAATTGTGGAAACTAAAATAAAATGGAGACTGTTAACAGTTCGTCAAAAGAAACGGGGAAATTTATTGATCACTAACGCTGGCCATTGTCAACTTTCAAGAAGTTAGTAGTATAAGAAAGTTCTTTATTTCAGTATTAGAAAGTACTCAATATGAGTATTAGAAAGTACTCGGTATCAGTATTAGGAAGTACTCGATAGCCAGCTTCCTTGAGCATTTGTAATGCGGGATTCCTTCCAATCTGAAGCTATAGCTATGGCGGATCCTTCCATCTTGATCAAGCTGTACTTTGTACTGGCTTAAACCAAGATCTTAGGGTTTGTGTATAGTAATCGGTTACTTGATGTTCAATAGAGTTAAAAAATAGCCAATTTGGCTTCAAAAGCTCGACAAATTGAGAGAGAGAGTGCGAATTTAAATCCAATTAATGTCAAGGTTCAGTCGGGGAATTATATATAATGTCAGGGTTACATCAAATTATGCGTCTATATGAATCAGACCCACTTTATAAGCCGTCATGCCCCAAAAAATGTACCAAATTGAAGCTCAGTCACGCTCAACATTTTTAAAATATCAATGACAAGATTTGTAATTAATTTTTTTTCAATTTGAAAAATCAAACGCTTAAAAAGCACATTATATATATAAGTATATAGTAGTTTAGTAGGCTTAAATTAGACAACTAAATTTGCATAAATTATATACCATAATTAATCAAGTTAATTAATCATTAATTACAAAAGAATATAAATTAATAACTAGTGCAGATTGCGCTTCCAACTTAAGCGGGTTGGTCAGGCCTAGAGTGATGGCTGTTGTTGTTGTTGTATTTGTAGTTGTTGTTGTTTTAACGGCTGTTCTAAATTGTTCTTGTTGTCAGTTGTTTTTGTAGTTGTTGTAGTTGTTTTAACTTGGTTAATTTGTTGTTGGCAGCGCTCACAGCACACAACAAAAATTTGCGACTACAAAATTTTGTTTACTTTTAACCTTTTTTTTGTTTTTGGTGAGCGCGCGAATTTGTATAGAAAGAAAGAAAAACGCAAAAAGTGTAAGAGAATAATTTAAGTATAAAAAAGAAAGCAAAAAAAATATATATATATGTATATAACTAAATATAAAGAGTACGTACAATGTAGCAACACAATTTGTTACGACATATTTATTACATAGTGTACGAGTACATAAGCACATAAGCACGCATTTAGTATAGGTATATATATTCGGCTGTTGTACTACACTATATATAATGTTTTCTTTTAATTACCTTGATAATTCGGAGGCCAAATGGTGGGTACATTCTGTGAAATGGCAAATGGTGATTGCTTTTTCTTTTGTTAAATGCATTTAAACAAAGTTGAGGTTTTTGAGGGCCTCGGTTTGGTTCTGTTTTAACTTACCATTGGCACACTGTAGTATTGATAGAATGGCTGATATTGCATGGCCGAGGGGGGGTAAATTGCTGGCACTCCAGCTGCTGTAAAGTCAGTTACTAGTTGATTAGTTTTTTTTTCCAGATTCAAATTGTTGTTGTGGTAGAAGTTGTAGTTGTTGTTGTTGTTTTGTGTGTGATGATAAATTTATGAAATACAATAAATAAAAGAAAATTAAGTTGTAAAACTTAAGAAATAAGAATAATTTTTTTAAACAAATGAACATAACTTGGGGGATACATTTTCTTCTTTCTTCTTTTACTGTCTGCAGTCCCTGATGAGATTACTTAAGCTTATGAAATTACATTAGCATTGCAGTATTATATTCCACCATTTTTTTATGGTTTCTGTTAAAAAATGTGAAAATATAGTGCTATGAGCTTTTTATTGAGGTATTCACTCTGCTGCTATTGCAAAGTTGCACAAGAAAAAAATGGCTTAAGCGTGTAGAGCCGTTAGCCAGTTGGTGTCATAAGTCGGACTCATGTTCAGCATAAGACTTGGGTACGCACTGTACTTGTGACGAGGAAGAGTCAATGGAACAAGAGAGAGAAGAGTCTGATCACAAACTGTGAGGCGCTATGCCGCAGAAAACAAAAAATTCTAGGTGCATTCCTTCAAAACCTTCCAAAAGGAGCTGGTCATCGACATAATGAACGTCTAAATAAAAAGGGGTTCACAATAGATCAAACTGGTTAGGCCTTTGCCTAACCCTCAACAACGGTTACGATTATTTGTGACCCACTTCTGGAAGTGCGACTGTACTCTCATATACGAGGGCAGCTGGAAGAAAGCCCATGCTACGGTCATGTTTCTGCAATGGGTGCTGACTAATGGTAGTTCCAGGACATAAGGGTTATCGAGGGAAATTGTATCGTGGATGAACTTGCTAGACAAGAAACTACCAGCAGACAAGGAGAGTCAGAGTATACCTATGGCCAGTTGTAGACTGAGCTTAAGAAATCACTTCACCCTTACTGCAAACCTTATGTGGAATCGGTCATTATGGCAAATTCGTGCGACTATTTGCAGGAAAAAAAAAATGAATTTTGCCGACCGCAATCCGGGCTCTTACTGGACACTGTCTGATGAGAGGCCATCCATAACGCTCCTCATCACTATTTCTGCAGAATTTGCGATGGTGAGGGGACCCAGGAGCATCTTTCTGTTACTGTTCTGGACAGTGCGGAACAAGGTATATAGGGAAATTGTATCGCAGATAAACTGGCTAGACAAGAAACTACCAGATGACAAAGAGAGCCAGGGTATACCTATGGCCAGTTGTAGAGTGAGCTTAAGAAATCAATCTTCGCCCTTACTGCAAACCTTATGAGGAATCATCGAACACATGCAGGATATCATGGCAAACTTGGCCGACTATTTGCAGGAAAAAAAATCGTCATCCGAGCTCTTACTGGACATTGCCTGGTGAGAGGCCATCCATAACGCTCCTCATCACTATTTTTGCAGAATTTGCGATGGTGAGGGGGACCTAAGAGCATCTTTCTGTCACTGTTCTGGACAGTGCGGAACAAGGTATCACTTTCTCAAATCACACTTCTTTACCGACTTATTTGAGGTCTTAAAAAACAGTCTTAGAAGCCTCCAGATTTTTAATCAGTCCGCCGGATGAACGTAACCTCTAAAATCGTATGGGTGGCCACCGTGAAGGGGCGAAGGGTGGTGGAAGAGTCTACCCAGCGATATCACAACGGGTCGATTCTAAGGCCTAAGTGAGTTGGGACGCCAGGTCACCAACTGCCGCCCTAACCTAGCCCAAGCGTAGAAGGCCGTTCTTTTTTTTGTACATTTTAAAGGATATATATAATTTTAAAACGAAACTATTTTCCAATTGCAGGGTCTTACTTCATCTAACGCATCTGTACCAAGAAACAAAATGCTTTTCCATCGGGTCAAACTATCATTAGTGAACTTATTCTTAAAATAAAAATGTATACCTGATTGAAGATAGCTGTGTTCGAGCCAAATTTCCGTAATTTTCGGGAAGTTTTGAATTTCTGCGGCGAAATATTCTCAAATGCTCACAAGATATTGTCATTGAGATTGCACTTAGTAAAAGAACATGTGAGTTGTTCCAGCGTTTCGAGAATCGATCATTTAGACGTCTAGGGCAAGCATTGCGGATTAAAGAGTTTTTGAAGACTCTGAATTTCGAGGAATTACTTGACGAAGAATCGTGCCGCAAAAAGAAATGGCAATATCATTGGGAGTGACTCAAAGGCCTCAAAGCCATCGGATTGATTCAGTGACAAGGAAATTGGGCTTTTTATGGATAAAAGCAGAAAGCGGCGTTTTTTTGGGAATTAGAAAGAGTTTTTGTTATCAAATTGTATCCGGCGATAAATGGATCTACTACGGTAATCCCATGAGCAAAAAATTATTGGGAATGCCTATTCAAGGTTCCACGTCGACGGCCAGACCGAATATTTACGACGTTAAGGTTATGCTCTGTATTTGGTGGAATCAGTTCGGTGGAGTATAGTATGAGCTTCTAAAACAATCATAGAGAATCGGTATCGAACATTATAGATGCGTTTGAGTCGAGCATTGAAGGAAAAGCGGTCAGGAAAGACCCGATAAAGTCTTCTGACACGTCGCCAATCCGGTCGACATACCTACACAAATTTAAATGGGATGATCTCCTACCTCACGCGACGTACTCTTCAGATAATGCTCCTTTGCATTGCCATTTCTTTCGAACCATGGCACATAGTCCAGCTGACCATAATTTTCGTTTTTATAAAGGAGTCAAAAAATGGGTTGAAATATGTAAAATAGAGCTCGGTAACGACGGGTCAGTACTCTCAATAACAAATATGTATATAATACCACTGTTTTAATAATACTTCTAATCAAGTCGAGAAAAAACGGCGGAATCAAAGCTTGTAAACCTTGATTAGATAGTAAGGAGGAAACTTTATTGATTTGTCATCTTGTTCAATCTTTAAAAGAGGAAACAACTTCGTCAGCCCTGAATTTAACTAAATAAAATAAAATTTTGGGGTACAGGGTAATTAAAAAAATCTTCCATCTAAAATTTATGTGTCATTTTCAAACTACTCAATCTACAAAATAGAGTTGGACTCAGAAAAAAAACTTACCCGGTGGATAGACTGCCGCCGCAAACTGATCCATTGGTATATTGCTCATGGGTGCCGGCGGTGAGGTTGTGTAATATACAGCTCCATTTGTGGCGACAAGAGATTGTAATGGATTTGGCTAATACACAAAAGCGGAGAAAACAGATAATTAGTTTTGGCCCATCTGGCAACGCTGCTGCATACAACACTTACCTGTTTCTTGATGGCCGGTGCAATATTCAATTTGCGATCACGTAGCACCACGCACTCACCCTGTATATTTGGAGTGGAATGGAGATGAAATAAAAAAAGAAGAGCATAAGTAAAGGCGCATAAGTGGCTTAATTTTAGTTATTTAGCACACACAAGCCGAACGAAATTCAAATTCTCAAATTCAAGTTTTAAATTCAAATTCAAATCGAACGCAGCAGCATTAAAAAGACTCAAATTATTGAAATTACAAAAGGAACAAGTATAAAAATGCGCCTTGGCTTTTATTTAAATATGTTTTTATTTATTTTTTTTTTTTTTGTATCTAGTGAAATTTGGCACGGCTGTCTATGAAGAAGAACACGTGCCAAGGCAAAAAATACCATTACCAAAGTAAAATTACATACTTAAAAATTTATGTCATAAAATGTCATGTACAATATTTGCTTTTTCTTTTTGGCGAACAAATCCAAATTCAAATTTGAATCTAAATTTAAATTTTAATTGCCAAACACATTAAATGTTACAAATATTTGTTGCTTTCGACGCGTAAACGCAAAAAAAAATAAAAATTATAAATTGTATAAAAAGAAATTAACAACAAAATCATTTTAATTAACAAACAAATATTAAAAAGTAAATATAAATATAACTCATTAAATTGCACAAAAGCAGTAAATAGAAAATAATTTTTAAAAATAATAAAACTAAAGCTTCTGTTTAATATTCAACGAAATCAATTTATCAACAGAATTTTATTTTAATGATAATATAAAACGCAACACATTGAAATAAAATATATATAAAATGTATAAAGAAAACACCAACACCAAATTAAATTATTTAAATCTTAATAAATATAAAATAACACACAACATAAATTGCATTTAAAATATGTATTGCAAAAAACAACAACGAAAAGTATTTTAAATGAACCGAAGAATTTATAATTAATTAAAACGTAGCACAGGAAAGCCACTCTCTACTTATAATCGGATTACGAGTTCTTATTGAAGGTAAAGTTGAACAATAGTTTTATTGGCTTTTGGTAAAAAATAAAGCATATAATACTGACGGCGGGTACACCACAGTTGGTTTATTTTTAAAATTTAATCAAGAGAGAAATATTTTAACTATATACATATGCATCACAAGGCATACATAAGATGTGAATACATGGTAGATAAGTTGTACCTACAAATCATTCCAAAGATTTTTATTAACTCTAGAAATATATTAAATTTTTTCGATTTCGAAAATTTTTGGAATAGGTTTCTGAACTTATTCAGTCTTATTTTCGTCTAGTTTTAATCAAATTTACCTTACTATATTTCAAAATGATATCATCTGTACAACTTTTCCACTCTTAAAGCCTTTCTTTAATGTCTACGATTAATCTGTAGTATTTTATAGCTTTCTTCCAAGACATTCCCGATTTATTTTTCCACAATGCTCAACAAGTTTAAATCTCACATATCCCCAGAATTCTTAAAAATATCTTTATAATTACAGCGTCTATATCCTCATAATATAGGTATGTAAAACACATCGTTTAATATTGTTTGAACTAAAAACATCGCTGAAGTAAAAAATCGGTTTCATTTAACATCGCTAAGTAAAACATCGATTAACATCGTTTAGGACAACCATTTGTTATAAATACTAAATAATATGAAAAAAGGGAAAAATCAATTAAAGAGCACGATTTATCTATAGTATTTGACAACTTTCTTCCCGAAATTCCCTATTTATTTGTACACAATGCTAAGCAAGTTTAAACCCCACAATTGCTCAGAATTCTAAAAAAATATCTTTATAATTACAGCGTCTGTATCAGCATAATATAGATATGAAAAACATCGTTTAATGTTGTTTAAATAAAAACATCGCTGAGTAAAAAATCGTTTCGTTTAACATCCCTAAGTAAAACATCGATTAACATCGTTTAAAACAACCATTTGTTATATTGGGTTGCCCAAAAAGTAATTGCGGATTTTTCATATAAGTCGGCGTTTTTAATTTTTTTAACAGCTTGTGACTATGTAATTGTATTTTTTACTTTTGACATTTATTAGCTGTCACTATTAGCTTGCTATTAGAATAAAAAGTGCGCGTAATTTTGTTTACATTTGTTTGTTTGGCGCCACTTTTTAATATGGAGTCCACAAAAGAGCATTTCCGTCATATTTTATCATTATTATTTCCGTAAAAGAAAAACATCGCAGAGCAGGTTGCTAAAAAGTTACGTGATGTGTATGGTGATTTTCTGATCTGGAGATTTTTCACTTAAAGTATGAGCCACGTTCAGGTCGGCCAAATGAGTAGTTGATGATGACCAAATCAAAGCATTAATTCGAATTGGATCGTCCTGTATCTGAGCGTGAGATAGGAAAGAACGTTAAATATACCAATAATCAACCGTTCATATATCACATAAAAAGTCTTGGACTGTGTGACACAAGCTTGATGATTTGGGTACCACATGAATTGACACGGAAATTCATTTAACAAACCTTGAATCATGACGACTTGTGATATGCATCTTAAACGCAATGAATTCGATCCGTGTTTAGAAGCGAATCATAACTGGAGATGAAAAATGGATTGCTTTACAATAACGTCAAATCGAATAACGATCTATGTGTCCAAGCATGGTGAACCAGCTCAAACCACTTCGAAGGCTGATATCCACCAAAAGAAGGCTTGATGCTGTCTGTTTGGTGGGATTGGACAGGTGTGTGGCTCATATTTTGAGCTGTTTCCAAGGAACCAAACGATTAATTCGGATGTTTACTGTCAACAACTGGACAAATTGAATGCAGCCATCAACGAGAAACGGCCAGAATTGATCAATCGTAAAGGTGTCATACATCAGTGACAACGCCAGACCACACACATCTTTGATGACCCGGCAAAAACTGAGAGAGCTTGGCTGGGAAGTTTTGATGCATCCACCATATAGCCCTGACCTTGCACTATCAGACTACCATTTGATTTCGATCTTTGCAGAACCCCTTAAATGGTAAAACTTTCGGTAATGATAAGGCTATAACATCACACTTGGTTCAGTTTTATGCAGATAAAGGCCAGAAGTTCTATGAGCGTGGAATACAAAATTTGCCGGGAAGATGGCAATAAGGTTATCGAACAAACATCGGAAATTATATATTTGATTAAAGTTCATTCTAAGTTTTATTAAAAATGCATTTACTTTACATCCCTAAGTAAAATCCGCAATTAACATTGTTTGGGACAACCATCTATTATAATTACTAAATATGAAAACAGTGAAAAAGTAAATGAAGATCCGGGGTTTAAGTCACGAATCATAAATTTTTTTTTCCTTCTTGATATTGGAATAATTTGGATTTGAATAAAATTAAAGTTACTACCACAAAACTTTTTTCTTATCTATTATTTATAAGCTATTCAGAACGTAAGTTAATGACTTTAAGATCATATAAAAACGAACCGTCGCCAGCCATGGGAAATCCTTATTGTCCTAACTGCATTCAAGTATTTAGGGTGTTCATAGTGTCGATCGTGAGTAGTTTCCAACACCATAACTTCGCGAAAAAAAAATTATAATTGATCTCTTGAAGTCTTAAAGTGTAAGACTGGCACTAAATGATGTAATTAATGTAAGAGAGATCAAAGAAATTTGTTGCACCCTGTACATAACCTCAAAAGTAGGAAAAATCGCCGTTTTTCTGGTACATAACCTCAAATATCTCAAAATCCTGATGTGATGACACAATTTTGACCCCTGATTCGGACAGCACCTAATTACTTCGGAAATAGAGCTCTAGAAATCTTGAACCATGATGACTTGTGAAATTTTCCTTGCCTAATTACTTCGGAAATGATCTCTAGAAATCTTGAACCATGATGACTTGTGAAATTTTCCTTTATGGCTGGCTCAGACTCTACGAAAAGTAGTAGTAGAAGGCATTCGTGCCCAAAACAGTGGTGTAAAAATATAAAATATCCACATTATTTGTAGACTTTTTAATATAAAAATTAAGTTGTAATCTCTTTGTAGTTGAAGGACCCAAAAATATATTGTACTGATGATCCAAATCTCGTTATTTGTATGCCTTTCAATAATATTTATCTCAAACAAAAGCTAATCAAAAATGTTGTTAGTCTGTCACATTTGCCTTTATGCCTCGGTTAAAGGTTGGTTCCCGCTACTCGAGAACTTTTAACTCTAGGCATTTATCCTACGAATGATATAAACACCTCAATTGATATAATTGAATTGGGATACGATTATCCGATTCATATATATACCCTTATTGACCTAATTGTGTATTTTTTTTTTATAGTATCTACTAAACACACTTAAAAACAATATACAACAAATGGGATTACAAATCTCAAAACCATTAAGCTTCTATCACAGTAGAAAAGATGATTAATTAAGCCTGACCTATATATTGTAATAAAATAATCACACGTATTCGTAATACCTAAGAATTAGTGAATAAAATTGAATTGAAAAATACAGGTAATAAGGCGTTTTGTGAATTGTACGAAAAAAACTACAAGAGAGGGTTAGTCTGGAAGAGGTCTACTCTCTAAATTATTCATTCTTCTTTTTCCATTAAAATTTACCTACAACTGTGCCGGGTAATTGAAAAAAGATTTTTTATAGAGGTTGGATAAAGAAGTTTAATGAGATTTCGATTAATATTTTGAAGCTCCCGTCATGCACAAATTTCAGAATACCTGTCTTCTTTTACCCAAAAAAGAATATAGTATTTTATTACTAAACAAACGGCCACCACTTTGAAATAACATTTAATAGACCAATTCGGCACTTAATATTCTAAATTTGACTCATGGGAGCGCTTAGTAAAAGTTTACTTATATTCCCTGAACTAGTCTATCATTGATGTTCATTATTTCGACTGCATTACTAACCACACAAGAAGTTTTTTTTTTTTTGCTTCAATTCCTTTTGCCTAGGTTAGCTATCTAACGTGTTTTTAATTGCCAATTAGTTGTAGCTAATATCCTGGCAGCAAATGCATGGAAACCTTTTGTGCCCTTAGATAAGCACACGCGCCAAAGAGACACAGGTCTGACTGACTGCCATTACCCTAAGCAAATGTTTATCCTATCGTTACTAAAACAACAACAGACTTTAAAATTTAATGTAAAGTATTTGGAAAAACCTGGCGCGCGCGCATCCTTTTATAGAGCTTCAGGGGAAAGCATTCTTTCTTTTCATTTAACTGCTACACACCAAAAGCAAGTACTACAAAGCAGCACAAGAAAAAGGACTAAAAACAAAAGACATAAGAACCGTAATACAAAAGGCCCACAGTTGAGCAAATAAACTAGAGAAACGTATGCAGCCAAGCGTCCAACCAGCCGACCGACCCGACCGACCAAACGAACAACTTGTGTCCTTAGACGAATTTAATTAAGAACCCTTTTGCATCCTTTCTTTCAATTTTTTGCCATTGTTTTTGAAGGCTTTGAGTGCCGACAGTCCTCCTCAATGCTCGACGCACACAAAAAAGAACAGCAAACACTATGATAAAAGAGAGCACAGTAGTAAGTATTTAAAAATCCTTTTTTCCTCAGCATAAGAGTCAAAAATAAAAAAATTAAAAATATTGTTTAAGGAGTTAAAGAGCACCTAGACAGGAGATAAATGTGGAGTAATATGCTAAGAAACTCTGTGTAATCATTTTTAAATAAGCTCAAGCTGAGCTAGATAAAATTCTCTCATTTTGTGTTATCCTTTTTGGCTTTGAAGTTGTTGCTGCATTTGAAGATGAAAAAGGTTGGCCCAAAAAAAACTTTTTTGACCATTACAAATGCCTACAAATTAGCAGACCCCGCTCGGCTTGGCACGCACGCTTCTGGTTTACTAATAAGCGGCTGAGTGTGTGTGTGTGTAAGTGTGTGGGTGTATGTGAACGTGTACGTGTTATGTTTGCTTTGTGCTTGTGTGCGTTTCAGTGTTGGTAAGACGCATTAAGTTGGTAATTAGATATTGGATTAGTGGGCAACGGGAGTGTTGTAAAACTTGCAACTTTCTCGGTTTTCATGTGCACTGGCTTAGTGGAATTTTAGTAACAATAATAGTTAAAATATCTTAAGTAAAGTGGAACTCCTGTGGTATCCCTAGTGGGACTACTCCATAAAAGAAATATATAACTTATTCACAATTACGTCTTTTCTATAAAGTTGTGGTGGATTATTAAGGAATTTGAGTGAAACGCTTACTTTTGGAGTCTTGAAAGAAATCAGAAGAGATTCTCAAACGAATTGGACGATGTTTATGGCAATTCTGAATCATATGTATATATTTAACAGCTGAATTATGTCCAGGACGGGGAACTCTTTGGATGAGGGCCTCTCAAGTAGTTAATAAGATCCTCGAGCCGGCTTGTCGGGTAAGCGTATGCAAAGAATATATGGTTCCAATATTTCGATATGAAGAGAATTTTCGACAGATAAATGCTGGAATTGGTTACAGTCGAAGGAGTAATTGACGATATTTTATCGTAATAAGGAGAACTTTTAGCTTTTTATGGTAATTGTAGACAAAACTTGGATCCCTAAAAGCCCACCCATCAAAAAACCTGTTTAGGCAATGGTTTTGTAGTACGGTAAAAGGAGTACAAAAAAACTACATGCTGGAATTTCTCTTGATTAATTTTTAAGGACCATCCAAAGAGACCAAAACCAAAATGGCGACAATGCTTTCGAACGCGTCTGATCAAACATGTGTCTTGAAAATGCTTTCTTGCGACCGTTTTGAGTCGAGTTCGATCGGCTATGAGACCCAACATTTAAAATTTTCTGGCTCTTTAAATTTTAGAGAACTGCAACAAGTAAGAACGAGTTGAGGCAGCAGTCGAAGGAGCTTGCAACAGGTTTGATGTTGTTTGAATTGCATACCAAACGAACTGAATCGAGTATGAGAGGTATGAGGGACCCAACATTTGATATTTCAGTTGGCATGATTGATCTGGCAGCTTTAAGCCAAAAATGTATACATTTATTTTTATCCTAGACATTGCACCTATCAAGAAGAACTAATAAGCCGCTATGACACAATTGCATGTAATTCGCTACGAAACATTTCTTCACCTACAAAATTTTCCGTATTTTAAACCCTGTTAATATTATTTATACAAAATTAAAACATCAGATTGGCGAAGGAGATTGGCCATCTACCAAATTAATGCCTATTTAATGAACCGGGACAAGAGATTAATATGTGTGTCAGAAGGTTAAAGTGGGAATAAAAGTGGCTGCTCAAACATGTTTGTAGAAAAGAAGATCGTATCCAAAGAGCTCGCGACAGGATTGAGCCGAGTATGATCGGCTATAAGAACCAACATGTATGGCTGCATTAATATTAGAGAACTGCATTACATGTTTGCGACAAATGAGGTCTCAATCCAAGTACAGGTATGAAGTTGTTTGAGTTGCATACTAACCGTCCTGGGAAGAGTTTCATGAGGATTGCAACATTTGATATGTTAGTTGAAGCAGTTGACATGATTGCTCTGGCAGATATAGATTTTAGGTATATTAATACAAGGAGCTCAAGACAGGTTCGAGGTTGCTTTAGTTGCACGTAAAAACGAACTGGTAAGAGTTTGATCAGGTATGAGAGGATTGCAACATTTGATAATTTAGTTGCAGCAGGCTTAACCATTTTAGGTATATCAATTCAAGGAGATCTCGACAGGTTTGAGGAAGTTTGAGTTGCACACCAAGCCAACTGGGAAGTGTTTGATCAGGTATGACAGACCCAATATAAGTCTTTTAGTTTAAGCTGTTGGTATATTGTAGTTACTCTGGCAACTTTAACCATTTTAGATACAGTATATTATGCTTTAAGCCAAAAATATATACATTTATTTTTATCCTAGACATTGCACCTATGCATAAGAACTAAGCATCTACCTACTAAATTTTCCGTTTTTCAAACCCTGTTAAATACATTATCGTCATACAAACTAAAAGATTGGATTGTTAGAGGAGATTGGCCATCTACCAAATGAATGAACCTTATTTTATGAACCTGGACAAAAATATTATTATGTGCTTTAGAAGGTTACTATCGGTATGAATGCGTCAGTCCCAACATGTTTGTAGAGAAATCAGTCGTAGACAAAGAGCTCGCGGTAGATTAGGAACGAGTTTGATCGACTAAGAAATCCAACATTTTAAACTTTTTTGCACCTTTTGTGTTAGAGAACTGCAACATTTTTGATGCAAATACGGTCGCAAAACAACGTGCTAAGGATAGTTTTGATGTTGTTTAAAGTGGACACCAAACGAACTGCATCATGTTTGATCAGGTATGAAGGTTGCAAAATTCGATTTCAGTTGAAGGAGTAAGCATAATTGCTTTGGCCGATTTAATCATATTAGGTATTATCTGATGATGGAGTTTGATAGAGTCTGATGCGAGTTGCACGCGAACGGACTCCAAACCCATCAAACTGCGTTCGAATCATGCAAGCCATTGAGCCCATTTAGCGACTGAGTTAAAATAAGGGGCCTAAACACACCCGAACGGTCTGAACAAGGCAATATCCACATCAATATCAGAGAACTGCAACACGTTTGCTGAATATTATGTCGCAGTCAAACCAGCTCACGATAAGTTTGATGAGTTTAAGTTGCACATCACACAAACTGGTTCGAGTTTGATCAAGTTAGTGTTGCAACATTTGATATTTTAGGTGAAGCAGTTGGCATGATTGCATTGCTTTGGCTTGATTTGTAAGTGTCTGATAAGGGTTGCATCTGCAATCGAACTGTGTTTGAATCAAGCAAGCCACTGAGCCCATTAAGCGACTGGTTAAAATAAGTGGCCTAAACACACATGAACGGTTTGAACAAGGCAGTATCCACATCAAACCGACACTCAACTGTACCGCATACCACAAAACGCTTAATTATCTAAAGTTTCTTTACAAAAAAAAAATTTCAGGCTTCAGGCTTAAAACCTTTTATTTTTCTTGTGCCTAAATGTAAGATACCCTACCCTATCCGTTGCAGCTCTTTGTTGAGCATCACCAAAATTCGTTATGTGAAACAATGGCTAAAGAATTTCTTGGCAACGACCTTCAAGATTTACTTTTTACAGAACTTTTTTTTTTTAATTTAGAATGCCCATAAGGGAAAATATACATTTTTATTGCAAATCAAAATCAAAGGCAAAAACTTTTGCTATGTATAATTTATGTATAAAAACATTTTCAATTACTCTATATAATGAATTTTTGTATGCAACAAATTAACAGGCGGCTGCTTTAAGTATTCATAAAAAAAGCCAAGTTCTACTGTGTAAGTAAATGGGGTCTTTTGGGGACTAGTCTAATATATATATATAATTTTTTATTTTTTTTGTCATGTTGAAAGTTTTAATAGGAAAAAAGTACAATGTGCAGAGTTAGAACGTAAAACAAAAGGAAATTGTAAACTAGAGTAGACTAAATATAACGAAATTTAATTAGTGTAAGCATTAAATGTGTTTACACATGTGTGTGTTTGTGGTTCGGTGGTATGCGTGTGTGTATCTCTTTTCCTCTTTGCATATTATGTGGGTGAATTGTGGGCGTTATGGTTGGCTTTGTTCTCTATATGCCTTCCTTCCCCCTGGCAACCCGCCACAGCATCCTCACTGTGCCAGTTTTCATCTAACAAGAGCGCTTCGTTTCTATTTGGTTTTGGAATGCTGCAAACCACCTCAGGCATTGTTGTTGCTGCTGCTACTGCTGCCAACTGCTTCTTGGCTTTCCACAAGGACACTTGCTAGCAACAGCAACAACAACAACGACAACGACAGGCAACTGAAACCGCCGGGAGCACCACAACAACAATGCAGCAAAACGCATTAATGACAAGTAGAAAAGTTTTTCACTTAATGTATGCAAAACAACAATAGCCTACAACAAAGAAAAGAGAGAGCAGGGTGCTACAACAACAAAGAAAAAAAAAATAAAAATTTTAAATTATAATAAAATATTCTTAACAATTGCTTAAGGTGCACAAAAATGGTCAAAAGTTGCATCACACACTTGCCGCAGCAGCTCTCGAGTCTTTGAGTGGGCGTCTGGGCGGTTTTAGGACAGTTTCAAGTTAAAAGCCGCGCCGTGGCAGTAGCAGTTATATAATTATAATCAATTAGTATGCCAAATAACAAAATATGGCAGACAGGTTAATTTCTAATAAGGTGCAACAAGCACACACCTAGAAAAACTTACTATTTGCTTCCAACGGGTTCGATACAACCTTTAGTTAAGCTGCGGTCAGACGTTTAAATTGAATAACGTTAGAGAGTCTGAAGATGTTCGAACAGAAATCTTAATTTAATTTTATGAAAGTTTAACTTATTAAGTTCTTGGTAAGACATGAACAATTTTGTATGCTTTATTTTGTAGTTTCTAAATATTGAGATTGTACTTTTTTAATAAAAAATCAACTATTCAATGACTTTATATTTTTATTACTAATTCTCCATGACATAAAAGGCTATATATAAACTAACCATATTTTCTTGTACTCTATGGAAGGCTGGGAGATGATATCGTTTTGTCATCTTTTTCACAATTTTGTAGTCTTCGAGAGCAAAGTACTGCTTTCAAATTGCTATAATTTAAATTTTAAAAAATGTTTTCAAAATAAAAAAATAATTGCTATAATTTAAATGAAATTTTTCGACACCTCAAAATTAAAGTATGTAATATAGTTCATCATCAAAATTTGTTGGCACGATGACTTGGGGGAAAAAGTGAAAGTGGCATTACAATATTCTAAATCATTTCTAAAAAAAAAAATTGGAATAAAACCACTATAGGCAACTTCCCTTAATATCTAATAACTTAAGAACAATTCATACAAAATGGCTGTCCTACATCGAAAACGTAAAAAATATTGAAGGAACATATTTTTCAGTTACAGAAAGTCTTTGCCAAAAAACCGCCGGGAAAGCTTCTTCGGCGAAAGAATTGCAAAAAAAATACTATTTGGATTTAGATACCAGAAGTATAGACGGGATATCAGGAATCTTAAGAAACATGCCACAATCGAAATCATGATACGGGCATCTAATCTACATGAGTGTTTTGTATACTGTCATTATAGGGATAGTTTAATCTTTCCACAAGATAATGCCTGCCATTTTTTTTAATGAAAGATTAGGGATATTGGTGGAAGTAGCATTAAATTCATTCAAATCGATTTAAAAAAAAAATTGGAACAAATCCACCATAGCTAACTTCTTAAAAAATCCAATAAATTAAGGACAAATCAGACAAAATGGCTATCCTACAAACATCAAAAACCACTTAAACTCAAATTTTTTGTTTGATGGTCCCATAAAATATTTACTGATCGGAGATACAAGGTCTTTTGGGTCTGACAGAATACAGAAAACAAATCAAACTAAAATTAAAAGTGAACGTACGCATATTTAAGGCGTTGCCTTGAAGCTTATTCCAGAATTTCAGACGGATTCTAAACAAAATACTATTTTGATTTCGATACTAAAATATAAACAGAAGCATAGCTAATTGTTTATGCGGATTTAGAGTTTGCGGGAATGTCTCTACAGTGACTAATTCCTACCAGAATAAATGCGGACATCTACGAGGGCCTTTTATGTATGTCCCAATTTTGTTGGAGCGCATTATAGGGCTTATTCGATTCTTCAACAAGATAATGCCTCAATTCATATGGTCTACATGAGAAAGGTCTTCCTTTCTTCTAGAAAAATACCATTGGAAAAGCCGGCAATCAGAACAAAACATTGTTGAACTTAAAATTACTTTCCACGAAGAGTATGCGAAAATAGACGTCTCTACCTTGGAGAGTCTTGTTATCTTCATGTCAAAGCATATCAACCTTTGGAAATTGTATAGATATCACAAATCGTAAAATGATATTGTAACCTTTATTTATCAATGGAATTATAAATGTTTCGTACTTGTGATATGTTCTTATTTTCGGACCAGGTATATTGAACTTAGTGCATGAAAACATTATCATCGATTAAAATAGCCTTGATATTGGCAAAGGCTAATCCTGGTAATATTGACAATTAATTAAAAATTATTTTGTTAGTATCAACCCTAGCCATAAAATACATTATTTAAACTTTTAAAGCAATCAATATGAATTTGACACAACTTTTGCTATCACATAATCATAAGTACAACGTCTGAACGTAGCTTAGGAACTGAACCAGCTGAGGCCACCCAGTGGCGAAGCGAGAGCGTTGAATGTGGGGGTGATGAGCCTCAAAATGCCGACTCGATTCAACAAATTACCGACAAATAACCGATTCTGAAATTTTATTTCTCGAATATTGCGTGAAATATCCGAGATTTGCCAACTGATGGATGTCTGGAGGGGTGTCACACCCCCCACACCACCACCTCGCTACGCCCCTGGGGCCAGCTTTTGACAAGTTAGCAATTGTCGAGTGGCAGCCCTAGCCATAAAATAGATTAAATAAAGCTTTTGAAGCAATCAATATTAATGCGACACATCTTTTGCTAACACATTCAAAAGTGCAACGTCTGCACGTAGCTTAGGAACTGAACCAGCTGAGGGCCAGCTTTTGACTTTATTTAGACAAGTTAGCAATTGTCGATTGCTTTACTCAATTAAAACAGTGCCTGCTTTTGCAAACTACAGCCCATTTATGTCATAACCGAGTAACTAACTATCCAATCCAACTGAGGGAGTGACTGTCAGACAACATGTAGGTTGCACTTGGGATCATCATTATTGCTGACTGGCAAAAGATTTGCCATTTGTTGATTGCTTGCCAAGCAAATCCCGGAGGTCAATCAACGAACTTACTTTGTGAGATGTCATAACGGCGAGCACTCGGCTCTGTTCATTAAATAAATCTTTTTACAAGTTATAGCCAAAGTTCAAAACAGTTCAAACTCAAATCAAATAAAATTTTATTAAAAAAAATTGGGCCAAGTCAAAAAATTAAGTTCAAATTTGCAACTTCAAAATAAACAAAATAACAAACATTATATTAGTTTAACAGAGTTTTACAAATTATTTTTTTAACGCACTAGGACTAAAGACTAGAAGACGGCGCACTTGCAACTGCAACTTTAATTGCAACTGCCAGCAATATTTTAATTTGAACTATAATTAGTTAAATGGCATGTATAACTTGTTTAAATATATATATATATATTTTTTTTTATATATAGTATTTTGCAAAAGTAAAACGGTGCAACGAACTCAACTCAACAAAATGTTTGCGCTTAGATTTTGACTTTGCTTGGAATTTGTTTTTATTGTTTCTGGTAACTTTCATCAACTCAACAGAACAGACGCAAAATTTACAAAATGCCAACCAACCGCTTACAAAAACAAAACAAAAAAAATAAAAAAAAAGACAACGAGTATATGAAGCTAACTTCGAGGCGCCGAAGATTGTATACCCTTGCAGATACCAATGAAAACTATTAAAACGTTCCTTGCAGCTTAACAAAAGTTTCGGAATGTCATGGCGATCAGGATAAGTTTTTATCATATAATCAGAATATTTTGGAATATCGACATTTTATGCACAGTCTGATTTCGGACAGTTTTACTACAATCAATGGAAAACCACGGGAGTTCGTTTCTGGACACCTCCCAAAATATGGAAAAAATGAGTTGATAGTCTGTTTGATAAGCTTCGCAGCGAAGAACTTCCCATAAGACCATATACTGTATCCTCAGCTGACTATCAGATCATAAGAAATGAAAACCTAAGGGACCCCCAAGATTTACTATGGATGCAAATTCCGAAATCAAATGGCAAATTTCGGACAGTATTGCAGTACCCAGTGGGAAACCAAAGAGGCTCGGTTCTGGACCCTCCCAAAAGTTGAAAAACGATGAGCTTGAGTCTTTTACCAAGTTTCGCAGTGAAAAAGCCCCCTTCAACCAGATTCTGTATCCGCACCTGACTGCAGCTCATAAGAAATTAAAATCTCAGTGACCCTAAGATTTACTGTAATTCCGAAATCAGAAAAATTCGGACAGTATTACAAGAGCCAGTGGGAAACCAAGGGGTTCGGTTCCCCCATGAAAGTCGAAAAAAATGGCTCGGTTCTGGACCCCTATGACCAGATATTGAATCCGCAAATGACAAATCTCAGGGACCCCAGGTTTACTATGAAGGCTAATTCCGAAATAAGATCGAGATTTTAAAAAAATAGATGTACGATTTTGGTTTTGTATATTAGGACTGGCACTTTTTCTTTGGAAAACGATTTTTAAGAGATCTACCTACTACCGCTATCTTATCCTTGAGCATGTGGTAAGAACATTCATCAGGGATAATTACATTCTTTGAGGATACATTTGTATCAAAGTATTGAATATATATTTTGCTCACATATGAAAGAGACTTGAAAGTTACATCACAGAGATGTTAAGAGCTAGTTTGTCCCAGGAGATAAATTCATTTTGAAACCAGGGCTACAAATGGCTCGGGAATATTGAATTTGGGACTACCAATAGCTAGGAGTATTTTTAGTCCCCCAAAAAAAGTTGTACTTGATGTTTTCGTTTGTTTATGAAAATATCGGAACCAAATTTTGCGTTCGTTTTTTTTCAGAGTTCCCAAGCACTTTAAAATGTTTGATCGAAAACGCCCAAAATCGTTTCTTGGTTATATTTAGTTTGTACAAGACTTTGGAGATTGCGGAAAATTATCTAAACTAGGATTATTATATACCCATGTCCATCTACATCTCAGTGATGATACGAGCCAAACTTTTAAATTAGATCCCTTATATCACGCGAGACAAATTCACTTTATTTTGAAAGTGAGACTACAAATAGCTCCGGGAGAGCACCTTTCAAAGTTGTTCGCTAGCAATTTAAGCCAAACAGAAATTTTGGTATGGAAATTAGCTATTTATAAATTCTCATTCATATTTGAGCAGTATGGACTTCAGTTCAGGGGAGCTGTTGAAATCTAACTAGTAATATAACTTGGGATAGATTTGATCATTTCTGTAGAGTCGTAGTCCTAACCAAATCTTAGCACAGGCTCAAGCTTACCTATACGTTCCTATACTGGAAACATACCCTCTGCAAGGGTATAAGAAATTGCATAATTGTTGCAATAGTATGTTAAGTTATAGTAGAGCAGCCGCAGCAACAAACCGGCAGCTGTCCGGGCAAATTAATACACATACATATATATATAAAAATATATATATCATATGTAGTATATAGTACTAGTGAATATGTGTAGTATGTATATTATGTATATGAACTTGCAATTGTTGGTTATAAGTGTGTAGTAATTGTGTGTACATGTGTGTGTGTGTGTTTGTTTAACAAGTTAAAAAAAGTGTTTAAAATAACATTAAGTAAAACTTTGTATACAATAAAATTGCTGTTGTTGTAGTGGTTTTATATGAAAAAAGATAAAACGTAACGCAACGGAAACGTAAACTCAACAAACGTAATGAACGCAATAAGAAGTTGTAGTAGTATATAAGGTACGGTACTTTTTTGCCTGCCTACTAATATAGTAGTAGATAATAGTAGTAGCAGTAGTAGAATAGTAGTAGTAGAGCAGTAGTAGTAGTAGAATAGTTGGTACTAGTAGCAACTAGCACGACAGCTCAGCACACAGCTGTGTCGTTCTCATGTGTTCTGTGGGTCAATTTGGCAACTTGGTAGGTAACTTGGCAACTTTCACGTAATGCCCTAAAAAATCGGAGCACATTATAACAGTAGTTGTAATTGTTGTAGTTGTAAATGGTTGTATTTTTTTTAATAGAAAATAGTAGTAGGAGCACAATAATATGAATATTGTATGTGCGCATGGATTTTTTTTATTTTTTTTGTGTTGTATATATGTGTGTGTGTGCGTTTACAACCCACTGAAAGCTTTTTTGCTTTGATTCTTAAGATTCCCAAGAACAAAAGAAGCGTCAAAATAAAATTATAAACTAATTTACAGGCGGCATTAAAAAAAAAAAGTGAAAAATAAAACAAACGGGCAACTACTTACATCAGCCTGTAGTCTCTGTGCTTCTTGCTCCGTCTCAAATGTGACAAACCCATAACCCTTGCTTACTCCAGCACGATCGACAATGATCTTTGTGGACTTCACCGTACCATAAGCGCTAAAGACGCGCGTCAAATCGGCTTCGGTGGTATCACCGCTGAAATAAAAGATAATTCATTAGATGTGTATTCAAGTAGGAGATATACAAGGAGAAGGGTCTGCTATAGGCGGGGAAAGCCCCTTACTTTTATCGGTTTTCATATAGTTTTCGTGAGAGTAACTGAACAGAGACGGTGGAACACTTCTTCTGTCACTGCCCTGGAGTGGACAGTAAAAGATTTAGGTTCATACACTTTGAAGACTATCTATTTCAGCTCTCTGAACAGAGTCCAAAGTGCCTTTTAAGGTTCATTCAGGCAGCCGGATGGCTTTCTCACCTTTCGTAGGGGAGCTCTCAAGTGGGGAAATGTGGTGAATTGGCTCTCTAGTGGTATTGCAAAGGGCCTATCCTTGGCCTAAGTGAGTTGGGACGTCAGTCTCAACTGCCGCCCTAACCTAACCTAACAGAAAGAGTTGCTATCTCCAAAAAGTAAAAGGAAATATTAGCCTATACCCATGTTGGTGTTACTAATCTTTGCGTTCTACGTATCGGAAAATTTCTTCGCACAGCGGATTATCCTTCTAATCTAATGGTTAAAGCAAGCGTTTTCAATCTTACAGAGGGTCTCACTCAGTATAAGTTCTTCCGAATTCATAAATTTTATCGGGACTCTTATTCATCCCAGATCGCGGCGATCTTAAATCTTTGAATCATAAGGCGTTTCCGTGAGGAGTTCTCTGTCTCCCATCGGACGCAACCCCAGTGGCGGGTTAGTGGTATGCTCGGCACTATGCAGGGTCAGTGGGAAATAAATTACCACTCGCGGACTAAAGCAGATAAAACGCCTGCTAGTTTAAGCATTCTCTTATAATCAGTCCGTGTGGAGTTGTCTGTCTCCCATCGGAGGAGAATGCTCGGCACTAAGCAGGGTCAGTGTGAAATAAAATACCACTCGCGGACTAAAACAGACCTGCTTCGAGGTGCAGATAGGGATTCTAGTCCCAAGCTAGGGTAGGAGGACTAGCAACCAACCCGCATGAAACATTTCTTGCTAACGTCAAGTAGAGACAACATATGTTCCAAATGGATGTCAAATGAACATATATATAAGCTGCTACTCCAAAAAGTAATGGGAAATTATAGCACATAGTCCATATGAGTCCAATTACCCATGCTAGTGTTTCTAACCTTTGCGTTCTATGAATGAGAATTTCCTCCGCCAACGGATTTCTCATCTAATCTAATACTTCCAGCAGTCCGAGTGGAGTTGTCTGTCTTCCACTGGACGCGTCCCCAGGTGGCGGATAGGCGAATGCTCGCCACTATGCAGGGTCAGTGGGAAATAAACGCCGACTAAAACAGATAAAACGCCTGTTTGGAGGTGCGGATAGGAATTCTTTCACCAAGCTGGGGTAGTAGGACCAGCAACCAACCCGCCTTAAACATTTCTTGCTTGGACAACATATGCTCCAAATGAACATACTATATATAAAGTTGCTATCCCCAAAAAGCAATGTGAAATTGTAGCATATAGTCCATATGAGTCCAATTACCCATGCTGGTGTTGCTAACCTTAGCGTTCTACAAATGAGACAATTTCCGCGCCGGATTTCTCTTCTAACCTAATGCTTTAAGCTTTCTCTTATGAGCAGTCCATCTTGTCTACATGTGGCTTGTCCCAAACGCAATAGGTATCCCCATTCAAGCTACACTTAATTGTATTTTGTTTCCAACTCACCTGATACCGCCCACAAAGATACGATTAGGTATCAATGTGCCATATTTTGGTCCGGCTAGTGGCGCCTCCAGTCCGCTGGTCGGCGCTGTGGCCGCAGCCGGAGCTGCTGTGATTTTATGCATCTCGGCCGGTGTCGCCTCGAGACGAAAATTGGCTCCAAAGGGCAGAATCTTGAGGCTGTACGGTTTTCACGTGGGGTGTCAAATAAAAGTCTTTTAGACTGCTGCGGCCTGCGTTCACTGTAGGCTGCTGCTTCTTTCAACTCCAAATGCTGCACCAGAAGATTGCTTTGGCCAGTTAGTTGACACTCTTGATATATCCGTTCTATATATAACTAACGTCTTGTCGTTCTGCTTTGTCTAACTGCGTCGCCTTGCACACATATACTTCTTATATATATATATACGCTTATATATGCAGATGCGTGGTATATATATAGTAAAATACTTTGCTATATATTGCCTATGGGTGTTGGATGTTACTTGGCTTGTTGTGCGCTTTGCTGCTTGCTCTGAATTTACTTTTATATATTTGCTCTCAAAATTTATTTTAGTTTACGTTCTACTACGACTCATTTTCATATACTGTATTTTATTTCCAGTGACGTTTATAATAATATAACTGATTGCTTTGTTTGTTGTCGTTTTTTTCAAAGTTTCCTTATTCGAATTTTCGACGTGGGATTTTAGTTTGGCAAATATCTGTATGGAAAAAATGAAAAGAAAAATACGAAATGATTACTTAATCAATTTATATGAATATTTATTGTATTGTATATTATAAATTACAGGCACACCAGCTCATTAATAGGCCATCAAATTACATATGCCACTTGAGCTCGGCAAGAAAAATCACTTGAGTAGTACAAGAGAAAGAAGCAACCACATGGCTGGTTCTTTGTGTCTATTTTCTTCATATAGCACCTACGGCTGCAGCCAGAACAGAAAAAAAAAAATGCCCCCTACATTTCGAAATGTTTTTCTATTTTTGGCACTGCAAACGGACGACGCCGGCGACATATGTCACACGGCTAAAAGAAACCAAGAACGAAGAACTAACTAACACAGCAGAAAAGCAAGAGAAGAAAATTCGAAAAAGTAAAGAACAAAAATCCACGACTCGACTGTCGGAGGTACTACTAGAGAAGTGGCGGCCATATGTGCGCCATAAATTCACCTTCAGAGAGGCAAAAACTATAGCAGCAACTACAACAACAACAACCACAGCAACGAAATCTCGAACAACAGACCCAGAACGCTACCAAAGAGCTCAGTCAGAGTCATAGTCAGAATGGCAGCTAAATAGAACGCACGACAAAGTTGAAACTAAACAAAAAGAAAACCATGCGAACCATTAAGTAGCGACTAAGCTATAACGAATAGCAAATACACTACCAATCTACTGAAGGACAGAATAAATAGTGTATTTTCCATCTTTCAACGACAAATAAAGTATGTGGTTATGTACGAAACGCATCTGTTAGGTCGTAGGTTAAGAATTTATATGTCTTGTAATTAAGGTAAGGAGTATGTTAGGTCTATGCACACGTACATAACAAAGACAAGAAAAAGCCCAAAGATACACTCAATATGGCGCGTCCGTCTGCCTGCCTGTTTTTGTTAGCTCGTAGATCTTGGGAGTACAGCCGTATTGCTTCAATTAAAATCTTTAACAACTAAGTTGACACCTTGCGTTATACAGATAAACAAAAAACTAGGAATGCCTCCCTTACATGGTCTACAATCCACATACGGCCTACTACTACCTACAGTCGTCTTTCTCTCCTAATAAAGCATACGGCTAAATATTTACGACCTTCCGACTATAATATACCATGCAATTTCCTTAATTTCCATGAGTTCAAACGCAGATAGCCTTTGTTCTTCCTTAATTTCCAAAGTGTGCCAAGATAGATTATCTTTCTAATTCGCTCCTGATAATACAAACCCCAATCGCTTGATAGAACATGCATAGAAACTCCCAAATGTGTGGCATCAGGTGCGGAACCACGAGGGATTTTAGGGTACGTACTATCCCAATAGTTGAAAAATTGGTTTGCCACTAAATTTTAAATCTTCAATAACTAAGTTGTTCCCCTGCGTCCTACCGATTAAGAAAAAAATTAAGGTTCGCCTTTTTCTGCATGTTCTGTAAGCCCGATACGGTCTACTACTGCTACTGCCGTCCTTCTCTCCTAGTGCAGCATACAGCTAAGTATTTTTAATTTGAGTCATTCTGACTATAATATACCCAGCAATTTCCTAAATTTCCACAGCGTTCAACGGCGATTACCTATCGATTTCCTTAATTTTCAAAGTGTGCCAACAAATATCATCATTCCTGAAGATACAGACCCAAATCTGGTAAATTTCACAGCCGCAATATCGACTTGAGTTGTTTCAAAGTTCCCTTAATATGGCAATAAGTGCGGAACCACAGAGGATTTTAGGGTAAGGACTCCCCAAAAATTTGGAAAAATGGGTTGACAGTTTTTTTTGCAAGATATGGAAAATTTCTCTTCGAAGTGAAAAACCCGCCTATGACCAAATTCTAGATCAGCGCAATCCCCAAAAAAGCAAAAAATAAATGAATAAAAATAATATACGAGGTGTGTTCAAAAAGTAAGGCAACTTAATCAATTTCGCGGGCAAGGTATTTTCGATTATCGATTTTTATTTTGTTTTGTTGTGTTGGTACACTCTTCCTGAACATCTGTACCAAATTTCAAATGAATGTCATTTTTTGTTTGGTTGTGAGATGCGTAAAGGTTATAAGTGTTTTGCGATAACTCGATAAGTAATCGAAAAAAAGCAACACAAATTTTAGCCTACTATACATGAGTTTAATTTTGCCACCTATACATGAATATAAAGTTTCTTCCAGACAAAGAGTAATAATTTTTAAATTTTAGTTAGAGATCCCGAAGTTTGCAACTTATAGTTTCTCACATGGTTATTTGTTTAACATTTAAAATAACGATAACTCGATAAGTAATTGAAATTTTAACTTTTATAGAAATTATATACAAATCATAAAACTCAAAGAGATACGATTTTCTGGCCCACTAGTTTCCCATACATAAAGCAGCGTGTTTTTAGAGGTTCACAACTTTGAGTTGGCAAAACTTGTTTATCTGACAACCCATTTAACAGCTGATAGTTGCTTTTTGTGGAGTTTGGTTAGACATTTCATTATGGATAGACCTTACACCAGAGCAACGCTTGCAAATTGTTGAAATTTTTTATAAAAATAATGGTTCCGTTTTTCAAACTTATTCAAAGTTCTCGCTCCAAACGTGGCGACCACATGGCCGAAATCATATTTAAACGTTTATGTCATAAAATTTTCTTTCCCGTAAAGCCCGTTTCATTAATATTATAAATACATTTTTTGTTCTATTATGATTTAAACTTGTGCAACTCTAAAAATCACCCTTTATATGGCTAGTTTGAATTACTGAATAAAAATCTTTTGAACTAAATTGAAAGAAACTGTTGCGGAGGCGTCAAGTAAAAACATTTTGTTACAAGAATATAATTTGCAAAATATATTTTTATACTTTTCACTCTGGTTTGATGTTACGGACAAAATTAAAAAAATAATAATATTTTAGGAACCGAGTTCAACTGGATCAAATTTCACAAGGGTAACTTTTTTTTTTTGGACAAGATATCGACAAAAACGACAACCTTAATCTACCTGCAATAAACATAGTATTATTTTCTTATTTTCACTTTCCCAAAGATGTCGCTTTAAAATTCAAATTTTAAATTTTCACGGCATTTTACATATTCTCGGAAACAGAGTTCAATTGGGTCAAATTTGACACGGGTAGCTTTAGTATAAATTGCAAAGTTCTCCTTCTGTGCAAAATATCGACCAAAAACGACAATCTAGATCTGCGTGGAATAAACGCACATCTTTTGAAAAATTAGGGCTCTAGGGATTCCATCCATACCCAAAACTAACAAACAGTTAGACTTACAGGGAGATACAACAGGTCGCTCAAAAAGTCCCCGGCCTGACATATAGAGGGCGACACCAATGAAAATTCTTTTATGGTGTTCGATAGAAGCTAAACAGTGGCTTGATAAATATTATTCGGACTGTGCTCCAGGGAAATCAACCATTAAAGACTGCTATAACGAATTTAAACGTGGTCGTACTGACACCAGAGACGCTGAACGCAGTGTTCGCCCAAAAACGGGTGTTACCGAAGAAAACATCATAAAAATTCGAAAATCGTTTTGACCGACCGTAAATTAAAATTGAAGGAGATAGTTAAGGTCTCAAAGTTATCAGAAGGCAGCGTTTTCACAATTTTGTATGAAAATTTGGGCATGAAAAAAAAGTTGGCAAAGTGGGTGCCGCTGGACCAAAGACACAACGAATTGACGATTCTGAGGCCTGTTTGGTTTTTTAATTAATGTATTAGCTTAGATGGAAATTATGTTGATAAATAAAATCGAATTTCGCTAAAATATTGTGTTTTTCTTAGTTAGGCCGGAGACTTTTTGAGCGACCTGTTAGTACATATCTCGACTATATCGACTCTGCTGTTTGGTTTATTTCCAATCAAATTTTACTGATTTTTTATTTATATTTACTAGCAAAGTTGTACTGCGAAATCAATCTTTGTTGCTTATGGTACCTAAATCGAGAAGTATATAAATTATATACTAATATTTACCAATATGACAGATAGTCAATGAACAATTGTGCTCAGTGGCTCCATATATTTCCACCAACTATAATAATTCAAAGCCAAAGACGATAAAGTCGAATAGATAAGATACATAATAAGAACTAGTTTGCGGAGAATTCTAAAGCATTGTAAACTTTAATTTATTAGACTTCACGAATATTATGTGGTTCGCATTTGGCAAGCAACATAATCTAGTTTCTAAATTTTATTTCCAAATTCATTGCCGTCTAATTTTTTGTATCGATAACTAATTTCAAGCTAATAAGATAAGCCAGCAAAAAAGGAAAAAGTTGTAATTCACCGAGACTTGCCAACTCTTTCTAAAAGCTTTTAAAATTGGCTTAAAAATATGTCTGACCAATTTTAAGCTTACTTTTGGCTTATAGAGTTTGATGTCTGTTTAAAAAGTGGCTTATTAGGCTTTTAGCAAGGTATAAAGGAGCTAATTTACAGAAAAAAAATTATAAAATATTAAAAGATAAGCAGCCAAAAAACAAATATATTAAAAATTGTATTTAAATAAAAGCTGAAATCTCCCGTGAGTACAAAAAGTTTAATTTCTGCACTAAAAATCTAATTTTCTTGTCACAAACATTGACAGCAAATTATAATGCTCTGTTAATCAGGTCTCTTTACTAAAAATTAAAAGATTAACAGATAAAAAAATATATTTTTAAAATTGCATTTAAATAAAAGATGAAGTCTGCCGTCAATGAAAAAAATTGTAATTTCTGCACAAAAAATATAAATTTCTTGTCAAAAACATTGACGGCAAATGATTCTGCTCTTATTCAGATCTCTTTACAAAAAAACTAAATATTAAAAGATAAATAGCCAAAAAAAATTATTTAAAAAATTATATTTAAATAAAAATTGAAATCTCTCATAAAAAAATTGTAATTTTCTTGTCACAAACATTGACAGCAAATTATAATGCTCTCTTAACCAAGTCTCTAAAAAAAAACCGAAACCGTCTCGTTTTTTATGCTCTTTCAATCGTTGAAAGTAAAATAAATAAAAAATGGGCAAAGCATTAAGCATGCATTGGACCATGAAAAAAAAACAACAGTTTATAAAATAAAATAAAATGTAATGTATTGTACCAACAATGTATCTATCCTATGTATCTCCCATCTATCTATTGAGTTTGTTTTAACGCATTTGCATGTTTGTCATTGCATGTAGAGACGGTCGGTCTACGGTCTGGTCCGAACCAACCGCCTCTATAAGCACTTAATAATCTTTTCATTTCATATGCCATATGTGAAGCGATACTTTTTGAAACAATTACTGCTGTTCGTGGTTCTTATCGCCGGACATTTATCAATATGAGAGTGGCGCACGTACATATGTATACTTATGTATATATGTATATATATATATATACTATCTATCATGCCAAACAATGTAAGCTGCTCACTCACACAACTGCGCTGAGCAGTTACATATGTATGGAGAGCTCAAACTAGTAAGCCTGTTACAGTCACGACAAGTCGACTGTTATATACACTGCATCATAATCTGCGAATATACTTTTAACTTTCTTTTGGAAAAAGGTTTGGATTTTTAAATGAGTAGGCTTGGGATGACAGTCCTAGAAATTACAACCTTATATTAAAGTCCTTATGCAAATCTAGGAGAAATGGATTCTGAGAAGAAGATTAAGAAGGGTGGGAATCAGTTAAATCCGATCAAAAAATCTTTTTTTTATTGCATAAATTGTAAATTGCTGTAACTATTCGCTTTCTGTTCTTCCTAAAAAATATCGATAATGCCTAGATTCCCAGTGATTTTTGTATACCATATAGCTTACGATAAGAAGGATATTTCTGATTGTGCAAGCTAAGAATGTATTGAGGAATGCAATGGAGACGTCGAAGACCCCTCAAGTTACCAAAAGTGTCTGTCAGTCTGACGGTCCGTTCGTATGAACGCCTAGATCTCAGAGATGATAATAGCTAAGAACTTTCCTATTATATCATTAAGGAGGGAATCCAGTTTAGACCGATCTAAAAATCCAAAAACTAGTCCAGAATATGTGGTCAAAATTTTAAAGCAAAATTCGCATTATTCCCAATGCTATGAGGACTTAAGTGACCGCCCGTCGGCCCGGAGTCATCGCTACATTTTATTTCAAACGCGTTTTTCTCGAAACGGCATTCTAGCTTGAAAAGTTATTGACCAATCGTTCTGAAATTTGGTGTGAAAATTCTTGTTCAATTCAAATCTAGATGGACCTAATTCTGGGATTATATGATTATTAAAAATGTTTTTTATGCAAGAAAGATAAAAAAATATGGTATAAAACCATAAAATTGTCTTCAAACACCTCAAAAAAATGCAATTTTTATTTACATAATCAGATTCATATTCTTAGGAAATGTGTTGCTAACGAAAAAAAACATTGTGATGATTACAGATGACAATTGCTATCACAGGAATGCCCACCAGCAAAATACTCCGATGGTAATCGTGCATGGACAGCTCGATCTAACGACACTATTTCCGACGGAAATCACTTGAAAAAATTCTTAAGTCTCGGTTCAAAACATAAATAAAAATTTCCCCAATTTAATTGTTTTTTCATTCTCTATGTAAAAAATTCACGAAAAACAACAAAATCTCGGCCTCCTAAACCAGTCTTCCCCCTGCTATAACTTTTGAGCAGGGTTTTCCTGAGCTAATGAGGGTCTTTAAGCAGTAAGCTCAGAGCAAATACATGTTCATCGAATGGAGTGACAGTACCAAGAAAGAGAGTAGCTAAAATATCGATAGACGATAAATATCCAAAGACAACATTCTGCCTCTAGCTTTTTTTGTTTGTCAGATGAAATTTTTGTTCCTAGGGACACAGTTGCCGCTTATAGAAAAACGATTGCTTTCATCGTCCCAATCATTAATTCATAAGAAGTCCTGTTCTACACATTTGTACTTAACCTAATATGCACTTTAGCCTTCAGTTACAGGGTATCAAGAGAGCGCCAATGAGCAACAGAGGCGGCGAATAAGGGCTGCCAATGCAATTGTGCGTTAAATTGGCAATGTAGCTCGTATACCAATGAAAACATAATTAAATTTTAATTAACAATGAAAATGTCAAAATTGTTTATTTCTCTTTGAGCTGTGCCTTTTCTGTGTTTTCCGATGGTTTTTTTTTTTTTTTCGTGTAGATATTTGTGGCCATCAATTGGATGGCTTTTATCGATTTAGTAGCCTCATTATTTGATATGTATACTTTTGTGTTTGGCATATCGCTTTAATGGGTTTATACATAGAACTGTATATATATATTGGAATATTTTTTGTGTAAGTAAATTGATTTCAACACGTGATTATTTTTGGGAAACATGGCAAAAGCTTCTGCTTGTCTCTATAAATCAACGTGTGAGTGCTTTTAATAAAATAATTTCGCCTGCTGCGTGAATATCTAATAAAATGGTTTAGAAAACTAATCAAATATAAACAAAGCTATATGTACTACGTATGAGTATGGTATGCACTAACAAATTAATATCAAAATACATAAAAATAAAATTTTTGAATGAAACGCGTCACATTTTCGCTTTTGATATTTTCCTGAATATTTTTAACAAAAATAATGTGTAAACATTCAGCAAAAAATCATGAAAAATATATTTTGATGCTAAAAATATGCTTCAATTAATTTTATGGCAAACATACAAAATATTTTGTTTGCCATTATTTTTTTATATGTTATGTACATACAATATTTACATTACTTTGAAAACAATGTACCTTACGCAAATATGGTCAGGAGGTTAAAATACAATGTACGTAACTCAAATTTGGTGAGGAGGAGAAATTTATTAAACGAGTCCCTTGATCTTGGGTATTAAAAAAGCTACTATAATCAGATAAAGAAAGTGGACTAACCAATAGAAAGGCGCAAGAGATGTAGTCAGAGTAGATTAACAGCGTTTCCAGTCACCAACCATAGCATGACTTTGGTCCTGGAAACACAGCAGTTGGAGGTAAATTATGCCATTCTTTAACCAACCTGGAGGATATGATCCATGATGCCCTGATAGTAGCTTGGCTATCTGAATAAATAAAAATGTTTGCTTCCCTAGTTCCCCTATGAAACATATAATTTTTTTTTGTCCAACTGTGCTTCAAATATTTGATCTTCTCTATTTGAGAACTAACAATATGTTTACAAATCTTAACAAATTAAATTATTTTGACTAAAAAATTTATAATGTCCCTAATTGTTGCTGGGGTGGACGATCCATAGGGCAGCCGAGATCTGTCGCTTAGCAGTATTAGATGTTCAAGATGGTTAGGGTGTGAAGACAGTTTATTGTAGTACTTTGCTGCTTTTTGTGCTATTTCATCTTTGACGGGTGGTATATTCAAATCTCACTGAATGTTTTCATTCCGAACGTACCACGCTGTCCCGGTGATGGTTCTTAGAATCTTTGACTGGGCTCTCTGAATGATGTCAATGCTGCTGTTGCTGGCAATGCCCCACAACTGGGAGCCGTAAGTCCAAATAGGTTTTAAGACTGAGTTGTAGAATAGGACATTAAGATCCAGACTAAGAAGTGATTTTGCGTTAATCAGCCAATGAAGTTTGCTGGCCCTTAGCTTTAAGTGTGTTCTTTTGCCTTTAATCTCTCTACGCCATGTTAGACGTCTGTCTTTTCTTTAATTTTGATTATTCCTTCTAGTATTCCCAAAAAAAAAAAATTTTATTTCCAATTAATTTCAAAATTCTATATTTGCTCCCATTTCAAATCAACTGTCACCAGGGTCGTAGAAAGAAAACTCCGGGCCCGGGGGAATCCCTCAATTCCCCTCCCTCTCGTCAGACTTGGCTGAGCCATAAATATCAATTAAACTAGTTTACAGATGTTAGGGTCATCGAGCGAGCCGTAAAAATTAAGTTCTTTAGGGTTTCGAGAAACATGATATGAATTTATTTTTATTTTAAGAAAATGGTTCTTAAATATAAGTATATATAAGGAATAATACTGTGTTAAGAAGACACTGCGACCCAAGAGATCTATTTTGTTTCCTACTTGACACAAAGCTTCTTAGCTAGTCCAATTCACAAACATTCTTGACTATTTGAGATGGCTATAGTCCCGCATACAGATCCTATGATCGCCAGAGATGGATGCCGAGAGAACAGGCCATTTGTGATACAGATAATGGGAGTAACTGAGGGAGGGATACAGAATAGACCGGAAAAATTAGCAAAGTAGAAAAAGTGGAAAGTTCAGAACAATGCTTTGTTAAGCATCTCGAAGTTTCGAGAATCCACAACCTCTGTGATAAAATACACTGTAAATATATATTGAAAGAAATACTTCACAATCTCAAAAATCTAAAAGCTGTTCAGTTAGATGCCAATATTGCTCAGGTGTTTCCCCTAGCCTGCCATGTCCCTTAATCAGCCTTATATGTGGGAGTAGAAGTAGAATTAAAAATCAATGTTTTTACCCCGTACTTGGTTTTTATCAAATTTCCAACAAATAAATGTCTCATAAATTAATATCTCGACATGAATTTTCATAGTCAGAATTCTGGTCCAAAATAAAAGATGCCCTGTACAAATTTTTTTACAAAGACCATCTTCATAAGGGTTCCATCACCACTCAATAACCCTCTGCTGGGATCCGGTTCACTCAGGTTTCCCTGGTAACGAGGCAGCGGGTGAGTACGCCAGGAACTGCTTAGCGCTAGCTGATAACCCTGTGGTTATGGACATAAGACCATTCCAGGACGTCGTATTGCAAATCAGGGAGACGTCTAGAGCTTTGGCAGAAAGAGAATGGGACATGGTGTCCGGTTGTCGCATCTCCCGAGCACTCTGGCCGAGATATGATCCAAAGCGAACACCTTAACTCCTGCGCTTCCATAAAAACAGGACTAGGACGGTGTTAAGCGTTGTAATTTAAAATTAACCCTAAAAACTTTTATATGATGGTTCATTTTTCGTGTAAACTATTGTTATAATCGCAATGAGACGTTTAAGAGGTAAGAGCTCGAAGTTTCCCATGGGTAAAAGCTTACGAAAGTTTTGGAGAGCTGGCTTCAAAGCTTGAAGTCAACTCGAGTCTCGTCTGGTATCTCCAAGTCGGCTATGTCCTCGTTAAGTTTCATCAGGCTTTATATAATTGGTTTAAAAAAGAATTACCCTAAAACAAGTTTTTATACGAGGGTTCATTTTTCGTGTAAACTAATGTTATTATCGCAATGAGACATTTTAGAGGTAAGAGCTAGAAGTTTCTCATGGGTAAAACCTTACGAAAGTTCTGGAGAGCTGGCTTCAAAGCTTGAAGTTAGCTCGACTGGTATCTCCAAGTCAGCTCTGTTCTTGTTAAGTTTCATCAGGCTTTATACAGTGGGTTTAAAAAAGAATTACCCTAAAACAAGCTTTTATACCAGGGTTCATTTTTCGTGGAAACTAATGTTATAATCGCAATGAGACATATTAGAGGTAAGAGCTCGAAGTTTCCCATGGGTAAAAGCTTACGAAAGTTTTGGAAAGCTGGCTTCAAAGCTTGAATTCAACTCGAGTCTTGTCTGGTATCTCCAAGTCGGCTCTGTCCTCGTTAAGTTTTATCAGACTTTATATAAGAGGTTTAAAAAGGAATTACCCTAAAACAAGTTTTTATACGAGGGTTAATTTTTCGTGCAAACTAATGTTATTAACGTAATAAGACATTTTAGAGGTTAGAGCTCAAGCTTTCCATGGGAAAAAGCTTACAACAGTTCTAGAGTGCTTACAAGCTTAAAATCCCGTGTTTTAGCCAAAAAAAAAATTTTGTTGTTAGTTTTTATGCATTAAATTGAACTAAATTCATGCTGCAGGGTATCTCCTAGCCGCCCAATCCTCGTTAAGCTTAACCAGGCTTTTTATAGTGTGTTTTAAAAAGAGTAAATAGTTTGTAGTTTCAATTTGAGTTAACACAATTTGTGCGAAATGTTTTTATAAAAAACATTTAAATTTATTGATAAATAAATAATAAATTATTCTAGGTCAACAACACAAACTGAATAAATATTTATTCTTTTCTAAACTTGATCTGTTTTTGGTTTGCTGCTGAAAGCACTCCGCAAATCCGCCACTAATTTTATTTGCACTAATTATTGTTTGCACATTATTTTTCTATAATAATTATATATTAATTTCTATAATTACTTATTTCTATAAATTTACTCAATACAAAATTCTATTGACAACATCATAGAATAAAGAAATATTCGCTTTTAAATAAACTCAAGTCTAAATTTTTCATGCAAGTGACGGGCGGATGTCTCCGTTGGCTATTGCTGATGGGACCCAAGTGCGTCTGACATGATTCATATGTCTATGTACCCACAATTATTACTTATAGATAAATTTATGAGCTTTATAATTATGAATTTGAAAATAAAATAAGCTAATTTTAGCTCAGCCAGAAAAATAGTACACAAATTTTTAAAAATGAATAAGCAAATATTTTAAATAAGTGCGCAAAAAACTAACATGCTTAACAACATTCTCATTGAAGGTTTCAACGTGGCCAAAACATTGCATAGCCATTTGGCAATGGGGTTAACTGGGAAAATCACAGCATGCCAATGCTATCAATGGAATTTAATCAGTCAGCGAGGGACTGCCCTTAACAGCATTATTGCAAATTCCACGTAGCAAATATTCAACGATAATTCCACTGTAATACGATTCGTATAAAGAATTTAATAAACCATAACTGCATGCAGCAAATATGAAAGCCATTGGGCTGGGAATGCTGTAAGCGTTGAAGTATTTTCGGGGAAAATCAAAAAAATGCAAACCAAACTGAAACCGAAACTGAGCTTTTGCATTTGGATTTTCATTTCCATTTCAAGTTGAACTTTGGCAATTAGAGGCGATGCAATTAGTGAACAGCCAGCAAACTATTGAATAACCAACCAGGCCTAAGGCGTGGGTCGTCAGACCAAAACCAAAAGCCAGCCTAAGCACTCAGACAAAGGGCAGCAGAGCGTAAGAGGGGGTCGGTTTGTGAAACTAGAGCGACTGAGTTTGAAGTGGTTATAAATGCTACGTTGTGACCTATTAAAATTCCATGAAAAAAAGGCAGGCGTAGGCGACGCTGCCTGCAGTTGCTAACAAAAGCTACGGCAGCACAAACTAAGTGCAAGCGCCATACATACTTGCATAATATTACGTATACGCCAGATGTGTCGGCGTCCTTGCCAGAAAAACAAAACCCCAAGGCAAGCGATAGTCAAAAGCTGATAAATGCTGACACAGAAAATGGCAAAAGGCACAGCCAGGGGGCAGCAGTCAGGACAGTCGGGGGCAGCTGGGACAGTCGGTGCTCAAGGGATGTTGTACGGAGGTAGTTCTGTGTAGCACTGCTGTTGAGCCAGGTGTAGTCTCAACTAGGCAGACAGGAAAACAACCGAGCATAACTATCGTAACAGCAAGGAAAAGGAAGTTGATGCACTAAACAGCGCCTGAATGTATGCTACACAAACAACAGAAAAAAAACAGAAACAACAGACCAACAATGGACCACACAGACAGACACAACTTGTACATAAAGAGCCTTTAGGGAGAGCAGGGGCAGCGAAGCTGATAAGCGTATGTAAGTCACATAAGGACAATTAGCCAAAAGCTCAAGAGTTTAACTCTTTTGGTAGCAAAGTAAAAAGCAAACAGCATCAAGTCAACCAGAAAGCGACAACGATAATGACAATGATGATGATGATGATGATGACGTTGGAACTGAAAACCTTATAGTGATGACTTTGTACGTGCAAGCGAATAACTTAACTATAAGCCATGTGGACACACACGTCAACAGAAACTACAGTGAAACCTGAGTAAAATGAATTTTCAAAAGTCAAAAAAATATTGCCTTTGGGCGTTAATCCTACCAATACCACTCTATCCGACAGAAAGAAGAAACTAAAGGGGTTTCCAACAAGAAGTGTTATTTTGAATCACCCGGTATTTCGGTAGCTGTCACTTTTGAAGCTTTTATTCTTTGACATTTGACAAGTAGAAACTACGCCATTACTAAAAATGGAACGATACAGTCACAGTTCGCATAACTAAAGCATTTTTGTGTCATCGTGAAGCACCTTGTCGGACCGCAATACAGAAATTGGTGGAAAAATTTGAGCTGTTGGGACAAGTTAGTGATGTGAAGAATAAAACCCGTGCACGTCGTTCAAGAACTGAGAATATTGCCGCTGTAGCCCAAAGTGTTGAAAAAAACCCAGGTTTGTCTATTCCTCGTCGTTCTTTGGAATTGGGCATTCCACAAACGTCATTACACCGTATTTTGCATGAAGACTTGGGTTTTAAGTTCAGTTAACACAAGAACTCAAGCCGGCCGATCAACAACAACGTCGTGTCTTTGCTGATTCTTTCTTTCTTCAAGTCCTTCAACTCCGGTTGGAGCATAGGGCGGCGACAAACTTCCTCCATCCTTCCCGATCTGCGGCCAGATACTTCAGCTGTGGACACGTTTTACGCTGTATTGCTGCTTCGGCCAATACTGTTGATTTCCAAGTAGTTCTTGGTCTACCAACTCGCCGTGTACCTTGAGGATTCCATTTGAAGGACTGCTTCACGGTGCTGTCGTGTAGCCAATCCAGCGCCACTTCCGCTGTCTAATTTCGACATCCAAAAGCTTTTAACTCGTGTTATGCGCCACAATTCTTGATATAATTTGCGGTCATCGGATCTTAAGAATGTATTGAAGGCAGCGGTTTACAAATGCCTGTAAACTTCTCGTGATGGAGGTAGACACTTTCCAGGTTTCACAGGCATACAGCAGTACAGATTTTATGATTGGGTCCTTGAAATGTATGAAAATGATCCGGAATTCCATCGAAAAATTATCTTGACTGATGAGGCCCATTTCTACCTCGGTGGCTATGTCAACAAGCTAAATTGTCGCATCTGGGGCTCGGAAAACCCAAGAGTTATTGTTGAGAAGCCTCTCTATCCTCAACGTGTGACTGTCCGGTGGGGTCATTGGACCTTACTTTTTCGAAAATGAGGTGGGATCAACAGTCACGGTGTATGGATTGCGCTATCGGGAGATGATTAATGATTTTTTATGGTCGGAGTTGGATGGTATTGATCTGGACAACGTTTACTTTCAACAAGACGGCGCTACGTGCCACCCAAGCAACGAAACCATTACTCTTTTACGGGAAAAGTTTCGGGACCGTGTTATCTCTTGAAGAACTGATCACACAATTGACCACCGAGATCTTGTGATTTAACACCTTGCGGACTATCTTCCTTTGGGGCCACGTGAAAGATAAGGTCTACGCCAACAGTCCAGCGTCGATTCAAGACCTCAAAGATAGAATTCGTGAGGCTATCGAGGACATAGGGCACTTTGCAATTTGGTTATGGAAAATTCCATGAAAAGGATATGGTCCTGTAAGCGTGGTTGTGGTTGCCATTTTGCATTTTTGTGGTTTTTCATTATTAACGGCATGCCTTCCTCTTTAAACATCCGAACATTTATCTCAAAAAATAGAATTTTTCTTTGAATATCAAAATAACAGCTCTTATTTGAAAACCCTATATAATCGTCCCAATAATGCAGATTTCATTATTATTGGTCTAACTCATAAGTAAATAAGAGGAACAGCAAAAAAGAAGAAATCCCCTTATTTAATATATATAACCACCCAGTATATAGACCATGTAGTGGCTGCAGTGCCTGACTAGGTTCAACTGTCGCTCTCTCTGCCACCACCCAGGGCCTGTGCAGTCAGTCAAAGGTCAATTGAAGTTGCGGCTTAGAGAAAAATATAAAAAAAAAAAAAAACTTAGCAGAGCAACAAGAGCAAAGAGTAGAGCAAGCGCGCAGCTAAAGAAAGTCAAGAGAAAACGTGAAAAAGCGTAAAAATGGCACAACGCCAAACTGCCAAACACACAAACACTCACCCACATACACACACACACACAACTTCATAGCTGCACATGCACAATGACTGACAGCGCGCCGGAAGTGCCTGCCAGTCAAACCTCAACCCCAACCCTAAGCCAAGGCAAGGATATTTGTGCACAGGACACAAAAAAAAAAGAAAATGGCGAAAAAAAAATACGAAAATAAGAAAAGACTGCTGGCAAGCACATGTTACACAATCCTTGAGTATATATATGTAAGGCGAGGACGTTGGTGGTGTCAGTCAAGTGAAAGGAAATTGTTACACATACACATATGCAGCCCAGACACAGATACAGGCAAACATCATGATGAGCTTGACGCGCACGAGACGTGAGCGTTGATGCAAAGGGGACGCCGCACACTCATCAGCGTCAGCGTACAAAATTGATGGCATGCTTTGGCATGTGTATTAGTGTCTCGGTGTGTGTGTGTGTGTGAATATCGGTGTGACACACAAAAATCCATAATCCTCGCAGCAGCAGCAGCAGCAAAAGGGAAACGCCAACTACAAAAGCATGCAACAACAACAACAAAACCAAAATGGACGCTCTTGCTGCTTATGTATTTTGTATGTGTGAAAAGCCAAAGCAAACTTTTACAAAACAATGAAAGTTGTTGCTATTGCAACCGTAGCGTATAGCGTAAAATAGTTTGATGTATATATATAAATACGCCCACCCAGCAACGCCCCCACAACACTTTATGTACAGCCTTGTTGGCAGTGTGCCCAAGTCTGGCTTTGTATTAGAGATGGACGCGTTAAGGCATTGCTCGATCGCGCCTTAAAATTGAATTTCGTGCGTGAGCTAAATAAAAAGCGCGAAAAAAAAAGCTGTACAACAAAAGCTACAAACAAATGTTCATTATGTGCTTCAATTTATGTTTAAAGTATGTACATACTTAGTAGTACATAACGCTTGCTTCAGCAAAATGTACGAATTGAATTGCAGAACCCTTTTTGTGATTTACATCAACTAGTGACGTAAGCAAATAATATTGCTGATTGCCAAAAGAATTTGAATTGAGAGTTTACTTTTAACAACCTTGGGTTTGAGCAGGAAACTGGGTCGAACACTAAGCGGAAATGTAAACTTTAATAGGAATGAAGGGATTGAGGTAAGTTTTTATTATTAAATATTTGTATGCCAAGAAATTAGAAGCTGTGCAAAACTTAAAAATAAAAAGGAACACAGAAATTGAGTGCAGGTAACGCAAATGAGTCACGGGTTTGGACACAAATTTATCAAAGAAAATAATATTTTGATTGAGAGCCAGGGGGTTAAAAAGAATTAATAAAAAATTTTGATTGAAAGCAGGAATAAATAGAGTTAAGTAGGGGCAAACCCGCTGTGTGGGTAAACCCGACCTACCGACAGTTTGTTAGACAACGGCAATACAGACAGTGCTCATATTAGTGTTATCGTATAGAGTATTAAAAATAATCAAAATAGTAGCATGAAAGTTAACAGTCAGTCTACATGCTCAAACGACAAGAAGTATAAATTTACGTCTTTTAAATTAATTTTTGTGAATATTTGATAACTTATTTTTTCTAGTTTGATAAACACGTTAAGTGGTAAGTATATGTATAACACTATAAACATGACCTATAATTGTTTGTTTATTCGAGTCGTCATAAAAAACTTACTCATTGGGCTAAATCCGACCCAGGGGCGTAGCGAGGTGGGGTATGGGGGTGTGACACCCCCCAAACATCCATCAGTTGGCAAATCTCAGATATTTCACGCAATATTCGAGAAATAAAAATTCAGAATCGGTTATTTGTCGGTAATTTGTTGAATCGAGTCGCCATTTTGAGGCTCACCACACCCCCCACATTCAACGCTATCGCTTCGCCACTGATCCGACCTGTAAATGGTGGGAACAACAAGATTGGAGATCTCGAACCAAAAATACGCCAGCAAGCATTTGAACAGCAAATAAAATAGCTCCAAGCAACTTAGCTCTTATTGACATAGATTATATCGGTACTAAAGCAGCCAAAAAAGTAAGCGGTCGGGTTTACCCCACCATTTTTAAAACAAACAATTAATGCTCTCTTCATTTATAATCAAAAATCTTTAAATTTGAACTATATCTTTGCTACCGCCAAAAAAAAAAAATGAGATCAGGTTTACCCCACTTTTTTTTACCCATAAATGCTCTTTTGCTTTATAATCGAAAATACCTTCTCGAACCATTGCTACAGCTATCATATCTGGTGCAAAGAGACCAAAAAATAGCTGCGGTACGGGCATTCTCACTACCGATCGTCATCGAAAACAATTGTCACATCGGCTAAATCAGACATGGAGAATGCGGTCGTAGACCAAAAATACGGCAGCAAGCTATTTGGACAACCTAAATAGACAATTTCTCCAACTAAGCTGGTTCAATACAGTCATCAGTTCGAACAATAAATGTCTCTTTTGATTTGTAATCGAAAACCTTAAAATTTATTTCATATCTATGCTATAGCAACCATAAAAATCTGCGGTCGGGTTTAAGCCACCACTTTTTAAAACAATAAACGCATTTCCAATTTATAATCAAAAAATCTTTAAATTATAAACCTTATATTTGCTACAGCCAAAAAAAATGGCGGTCGGGCTTACCCCACCATGATTGAAACAATAAATGCTCTATTAATTTATAATCGAAAAACCTCTTAAATTTGGACCATACCTTTGCAACAGTCAAAATAAAATCTGCGGTCGAGTTTACCCCACCTTTTTTGAAACAATAAACGCATTTCTAATTTATAATCAAAAAACCTTTAAGTTTACAGCATTTATTTGCTACAACAAAAAATTGGCGGTCGGGCTTACCCCACCATGATTGAAACAATAATGCTCTTTGATTTATAATCGAAAAATCTTAAAATTTAGGTCATATCTGAGCTTAAGCAGCTCAAAAAATAGACGGTCGTGTTTACCCCAACTTTTTTGAAACAATAAATGTCTCTTTTGATTTATAATCAGAAAACCTTTAAATTACCATATCTTTGCTACAGCCAAATAAAATACGCGGTCGAGTTTACCCCACCATAAATGCGCTTTTAATTTAGAATCGAAAAACCTTTAAATATGCACCATATCGTTGCTACACCATTTTTTGGAACAAATGCTGTTTTAATATATAGTAGAAGAAATTCAGGCCATATCTTTGCTATAGTCAAAAAAATATGCTGCTCACGTTTACCCCACCATTTTTGAAAACAATAAAAATGTTATTGATTAAATTAAGCAAGTCAATCAAATATAAAAATAAACTTTGCGCGGACGTAAAGTCGGGCGCGGGCGACTTTAGGATACCCTGTACCACTAGCTTGTAATAAAGTCCGATTTCTTCACAAAAAACCAAAAACAGAAGAATTTTTAAGCAAAAATTTTTTTTTGACCGATCGTTCCTATGGGAGCTATATGATATAGTCAACCGATTTCAATAAAATTTGACACAGTGCTTAAATACCTTTAAAAAGATATGAATGCCAAATTTATTTCAAATATCTTTACAAACAAACAAAACACATCGAATTTTGTATAAAAAACGTGTTTTTGGACCGATTGGTCCTATGGGAGCTATATGATCTAGTCAAACGATTTGGATTAAATTTGGTACAGTGCTTAGGAACTATAAAATACTCACGAATGTCAAATTTGGTCCCAATATCTTAACAAACAAACGAAACACAACAAATTTTGTTAAAAAATCGATTTTTTGGAAGATCGGACCTATGGGAGCTATATGATATAGTCAACCGATTTTGTTCAAATTTGGCACATTGCTTAAGTGGTCTAAAAAATTTCCAAACGCCAAATCTGGTTAGGATATCTGTATTAAAAAACGAAATATAGCGAATTTTTCTTTAAAAAAGTTATTTTGGCCGATCGGTCCTATGGGAGCTATATGATATAGTCAACCGATTTTGATCAAATTTGGTACAGTGATTAGGAACTATAAAAAACTTTCGAATACCAAATTTGGTTACAATATCTTCATAAACAAACGAATTATTCATCTAAAACGCTTTTTTTTTGTCGAGGTCGTCTCAAACACCCCCATGGGAGCTATATAATTTATCCCCGATATCAAAAAAATAAAATAAACTTGCCTCCTATGGAATAATATGGGATCTAATGTGAAAGTTTGGTAACTCTAGCTCTTACCATCTCTGAGATCTAGGCGTTCACACGGACAGACGGACGGACGGACGGACGGACGGACGGACAGACGGACAGACGGACATGGGTATATCGACTTCTCTATTCACCCTGATCATATTTTAGGTAACTTTGGGGTGTCTCCGACGTCTCCTTCTATATGTTACATACATTTTCGGCTTGCACAAACTTAATATACCCTTGGTACCATACGGTACAGGTATAAATACGCGGTCGAGTTTACCCCACCATTTTTTAAAATGACAAAAATTGATATTTTGGAAAAAGTGTAATATTAATAGAAGAAATCAGTAGCTACAGTCCAAAAAATAGGCGGTCATATTTACCCCACCATTTAAAAAAAAAATGATCGTTTGATTTTTACAGCAAAAAAAATAGGCGGTCGAGTTTACCCCACCATTTTTAAAAATGACAAAAATTGATTTTTTGGAAAAAGTGTAATATTAGTAGAAGAAATCAGCAGCTCTATAAAGTTGCGGCAAAGCGTAAGCTTAAATGTTGTATAGTAATTAGTATTTGGACCAGTTAATACGATGTCAAATGAGCATTTTATAGCCAAAATCTAGTATGTACTGGTTCAGATTTGCACTACAAGGACCAAAGGCATATTAGATTTGCACCAACTTTCACTAATCATTTTAAAAGCACAAGCAAAAAAGAATATTAATTTTTTTATTAAATTAAAAATGAGGTTTCCTATTATATATTTTTAATTTGATAAATTGCAAGTATCTCTAACTATAATTTAGCCTTGCTTCAAGCCAAAAACTTTGCATTCAAACCAACCTAACTTGCATATGTAGCCAAAAAGTTTTTTAATCGTATATAGTACTTATCTTCAGTTTTATTAAAATTTGTTTATAAAAGTTTTGCATAAATTTGTTTCAGATACGAAGCAATACAACAGGCAAATAATTTTGCTAAAGTTTACGACTCATTAAAGGATTTCTAACAGCTTTCTAACATCGTCTTAAAAGCATTTCTTAACGCTTTTAAAACTACTAAATACTGTATACTCAAAAGACTCCATTAAATCAGCTCAAATGTTCTTTTTATTGTTTGTCCCCGAAAAACATAAGTTCTTGCCCCACATTCCAGTTCAAGCCAAATTCAGCTCAACGCTAACATTAATTTCAACAATATGTACATAAATCTATACTCTTCAAAAAGGACATGTGGTTTGTATCCAACATTGAATATTGTTTGTGTGTGGTTATAAAAGTTTGTCCAGATTGGATATGGCTGACGCCCTGACTCGACGCTGTCGTTGTCGTTGTCATTGACGCTAAGCTCAGCTGCGCTAAGTTGTGGATATTTATGTATGTGTGTGTGTATCTGTGTGTGTTTAATGCTGAGAATGATTTATTGCTTTCAAAGACAACGCGGCGTATGAGCGATGATGGAAAATTCTTCTGCTTGTGCTGCTGCTGCTGCTGTTTGTGACACAAGCCAAAGGCGGCACAAGGCTACAAAAGGGTTTAAGTGGAATTTGATATAGTAGATCAACCTAAAACAGACAAAACCACATGCTCTGTAAAAGTTAAGTATAGCCTATTTGTAGGCTACACTCTTATCTTTTGGACCCTGCTGTTGCTATTAAAAAACCTTGGCAAATTAAGTTATTAAAAATACATTTTGATAGTGCTTGTTTTTATTGTCGCAGGCAGCCACTATGGCGTATGCGTAATATTTATGCATGGCAATTCCTTGGGTAAACGTTGGTACACACCTGAGCTGCATGCCAAAAAGTTACTTTTCTTGACTTAAGCACAAAAATATGCAAATAGTATATGTGTATCTGTGTATCTGTGTGCTGCTGTACTGTGGTTTACATATATATGTATGTATCTGTGTGTCACTGTATCTTGTATGTGTGTCTCTCTGTCTGTGTTTGTGTGAGTGCGGCAGTTGTTGCCTGCCGTGCAAAGCGAGCTATAAAAAAAAATGCAATCATGAAAAAGCAGTTGCCGTGCTGACAAAAACCACCAACGATATGAAAAACCAGTGGGGAAATCATGACTATTTAATGCTCTGTAAAGCAATTGTTAATTAATCTGGACTCGGTCGGCTTTACACTTTTTGGGAAAATTGGTTTTTCTTGGTTGTTGAAAAATGTAAAGCCTTTTGTTAAAATAATAATAATTTTTAAACTTGTTCGCTAGTCTAATTAGTTTTCAGCAATAAATTCTATGAGACGATGATCAAGGCTAAAGCTTTTCCTGTGAAATTGCATTCAGTTTAGCTAACTAGTCCTATTAAATAAATACTTTCTGTGATAGTATAACAGTGGAAAGAAAATATATACATAAGTATCTCGTAGCTTAATTTTCAAATAAAAAAAACGCGATAGTTCGTTATATATTTATATACTATACGAGGTGTGTTCAAAAAGTATCGCGAATTTTGTGTTATTTTAAAAATTATTAATTTATTCATGAATGATCTATTTTGTTCCCTTCAAAGTAATCTCCTATGAGATATTATACACTTATGCCAACGGTTTTTCCAATCTTCGGTTTTTCCAATCTTCAAAAAATCCTTTTTTTTTAATCTTGTTCAGCTCCTTCTTCGATGCCGTCTTTATCTCGTCAATCGTAGCGTAGCGTCGTTCTTTCATGGGCCTCTTCAGTTTAGGGAACAAGAAAAAGTCGCAGGGGGCCAGATCTGGGGAATACGGTGTCTGCGGCATCATTAGTGTGATGTTTTTGGCCAAAAAGTCGCTCACAAGCAACGACGTGTGAGCAGGGGCGTTATCGTGGTGCAAAAGCCAATTTTTCTTCTTCCACAACCGGGTTTCTGGCGGATTGCTCGCGCAAATTGCGCATAACTTGCAGGTAATATTCCTTATTGACCGTTCTACCTGTGGCTAGAAATCATGATGCACTACGCCCCTGCAATCGAAGAAAACTTTAAGCAAAACTTTCACATTCGATCGAACTTCCGCGCTTTTTTCGGTCTTGGTTCGTGCGACAGCTTCCATTGAGATGATTTGGTTTCCACGTCATAGCCATAAACCCACGATTCGTCACTAGTTATGACCCTCTGGAGCAAATTTGGTTCGTCGCGGAAAGAGTCCAACATATCATTAGCAATGTTCATGCGATGCAGTTTTTGGTCGAAATTGAGCAATTTTGGTACGAATTCGCGGCGATCCGTCTCATGCCCAAAATCATTGAAAAAATTCGAATGGCACGAGCCAATCATATGTCTAGGTCCTCAGCAGCTTCTGTAACGTGATTCGACGATTGGCCAATACCATTTTCTTCACTTCATCAATTTTTTCGTCTGTTGTTGAAGTGCTCGGGCTCTTCGTCGTTCACACCTCCTCGGCCTTCTGAGCACATTTTGTACCACCGATAAACGTTGCTTCGGTCCAAGGTAGCTTCTCCGTATGCCACAGTCAACATTCGGAATGCATCCGGACACTTAATTTCGTTTTTCACACAAAATTTGATACAGTTTCTTTGATCCATTTTTTTGGGGAACAAGATGACAACACGTCTAAGTGAACATTCAAATTGGCCGAGCTTGTCGGCATAAGTAAGAGACATGAGTACCAGCATAACGCCACAAAAAAATCGTAAATTCGAATATATGTACGTACCCGCGAAAATTCAAAATTCGCAATACTTTTTGAACACACCTCGTATATATCTTTAGATAAATATGTGTATCTGAAAATTGTTTCAATTCTTTGACTAAGAATGTGTAGTAAGATAATTTATTTGTAGGGCCAAACTCACGTTCTATGAAACCTACTAACATTTCAAGCTTTTGGCATCACTTTGGAGCTGATTTAAACATCTTCCCTTGCCTACTACCATTATGAATTTCATTTCAAAATATTGATTCAAACTAGTAAAATTTTTAACAATTTTTAGCTTGCTTCCTTATGAATTTCATCTCAAAATATTGCTTCAAACTAGTAGAAATTTCTATCTAACAATTTCTGTTACATCTTGAGTGTTGATTTTGTGTATGGCATACCTTCACCGAAACGAAGCATGTTTGTGTATCTAACAATGCTTTGAGTATTTTGACAGAGTAAAACTAACAAAAAAAACTAGAGAGAACCAGAAAGGAATAGCGTAAAAGTAACAATATCTTTCAGTCTGCGTATTTTATGAGTCCGCACAACTAGAATTTGTAGACGCAGCTGCCTTTCGTATGCGCGTAGAAATTAAAATGCAAAAATGCAGACAATGGATAGGCACACTAAAAAAAACACACACACAGTTGCATATACATACACATACACAAAGAAGTGCAGCCTGTCGCTGTATATGTGTGTATCTCGGAGTATGCGTATCTTATGTCCGTGTGGGCGGTTGGGTAAAAGTGAAAAAGCGCAGCTGAGAGCACGTCATCAGTAGAAGCAGCTCTCTAGTCTTTGCTGCTCTTGTTGTCAAAAGAATGAAATGGAAATTCAAAAAACCAAGCTAACGACAGGCAAGCCAAAGCAGCAAAGGGGGGGAGTGGCAGCAGCAACAAAAATAACATCAGCAGCAGCAGCACTTCAATCAAGCGCTGCCAACGTCAAACTGGTAGCTCTTCTTGGTATCTGTATCTACAAGGCACACAACACACCTGCATTTGTATCTAATGACTCTGTGTATCTGTAGCCAAGATTTTCGCTTTTGTTTCGATTGCAGCGAATTTTGGCATAGACAACAGAAACAAGCATGAAATTTAAACTTTTGAGAGAAAAGATACAAGATACTTGGCATAGCTCTCTTTGTATCTGTATCTATTATGTGCATTATAAACAAGCTTAAAGTCTATGCAGCAGGCTTCAAAAGTTCAATTTTATGACGTTTGGTTTGAAAAGCTTGCGGTTGACTACAGAGCTTTAATCAAGGCTTTGGTTTGCGGAAGGCAATCCATCATCTCTCAGTTGAATTTAGATTACTTTTTTTGGTTTGGTAAATAAAAATATATGAAGAACAATACATATTCTATCGATTTAAGATATTTGGTATTTGGTTTTTTATAAGATCATGAAATGTGACTAGCTAATTTTAACTACAAATTATTAAACCTTTGTGCCTCCAAAATATAATTAGGATTCTGGATGGATATCTGCAAAAATGTAATAACATGAAATAAGAGCTAGAAAAAAAAAAATGAATGTAGGTCCTAATATGCTTATAAACTTATCTATATATATTATAGAGAAAAGCAACCACAAATTTGTATTCTCATGTAACAACTATTTATCGACCTATCGATAACTGAATATTGGATTTTTCATTTTTAGAGTTATTTTGAGAAGCCTATATCCGAACGAAAGATTATCGACGCAAATTCTTTAAACCATTTTGATTTTAAATTTAAAGAATATTAAAGAGCGATGTTCAACTTTACAAAAAAAAAACACGAGTTAATGCCATTATTTTTAAGTTACCAATTTTCTGGGATTTTTTTTTTTTTTTTTTTTTTTTTACATTTTATAAATTTTTGTTTTAACATAATTTCTTAAAAATGCTTATCTCCTCTATACATAAAAGAATATCTTGTGCAAAAATATGTAACGAATTGAAAGACGATTAGATTAGAAAGGTCTGGATGTGTTCTTTATAGTGATCTATCTATATAAAAGAAACTTATGTTTTACGTGTTACGTATGTTCTCATGAACGCATCGATAAACCTCCAATCTGATTTTTGAGTGTGTTAAAGGTTGTCAATACTGGGGTTTTAAGCGATGTGTTTGTGTATATTGGTTCGTGAGATATAGGATATTGTGAATATCGTGAATATAGCATAGTAGAAAATTGTTCAACAACGGCTATTGGACATTAAGTGCAGACAGAAGCGTAGTCGCAATTGAAATTGAAATTCAGTTTCTGTGGCGCATGAATTTATTACAGATGCGAGCTCTCTTAAGAATACTTAAGTTCGTCCATACGGCTTTTTAGAGAGTCATGAAAGTCAACTAATCCAAAAACCTTATGATTGTCTAGATAAGCTAACTAGAGAATTTTACGATGTTTATAAACTTTAAGAGTATTCAAAAAGTTTGGTCAAAACACGTCTGTCGGGCTCACTATTATTCCTATAAATCCTACAAGGACCAGCAAAGTGTGACGTTTCCTAAATGTCTTACGAAAGGTATATTGCTTCCTATCTCTAGCTCGTAAAATCTCCGAGATTTAGGTGTTCATACAGACGGACGGACAGGCGAACCGACGGACAGGCTTACAGACAGACACGGCTCAATCGCTGCCCGACGTTATAAGCTCTTTGATGTAAAGGACTTGGGTTCTGCCACGCCTCCTTCTGTCCGTTATATACATTGCATTAATTTGGTATACTCTTTATAATTTAGGTACAAGGTGTAATATGCATGGTATGCATTTTATTGATGAAAAGTCAGCGCTTTTTTTTGTAGGTCAAGCTCACATGAATCATCTATGCACTCAATATAATATTCAACATTTAATTTTGTTTTTAATTGATTTTATTAGATAAACAAAATTCGAAAAAAAAGATATATTTTCTAAACCTTATTTAAACGGCACAGAGAGATTCCGAATGGCAATATCAATATTAATAGTAATTCGATATATTATTTAAAAAAAAAATAAGATTAAACATTACAAAATTTTTTAAAAAGTTCTTCAGCATCTTGATTTATTTGAAGGGTACAATAAAGCTCAGTTGGCCTTAAATAGAAAGGAAAGAATAAATAAAACTATGAAATAATTCACCTTTCTAGTCCGATGAACGAAATTCTTAACGACTTATAAAGTAAAGTGGCGAGAGTGACCGAAAAAAAACTACAAATTTTTTTACTATCTATTTTTATCTATGTATATTATTATGTACATTATTAGGCAAAGCCATAAAAACGTCGTTGCCCAATTGTATGCCTCTCAATTCAGATTTAGTTAAGGATGATCCAAAAGACAAGTGTAGAAAAAGGTCGTAGAGTAGATACTTTGAATTTAAAAAAGCCTCTGTAGAAATGAAGAGATAATAAGTTACTTTATAAAGAAGTTCGGTAGAATGGATAAAATCCAAATAAAGATTATAGCAGAATAGCACGACGTGGCATGTTCCCAGGTTATTTAAGTCTACCAAAATTAGGTGGCATTCGGATATTTGGATCGCAATTTAAGCCATGCAGAAAAAAGGAATTGCTTATTTACCGAACAAAGATATAAATATAAACGCTTGACAAGTCCCAAAGATCCATGGGGGCGATTTAAAGTCCGAACCACAACAAATGTTCGAAAATTGGGTTATGCACAGTGGCAAGCAACTTAGAAGCCTAGGGCGGCAGAATTAAGGGGCGGCAAAATTTGCAAAAGTTGCGGATGTTTGTTTCAATTCTAATTTCGAATTATAGCGGAGAAAGATAGTTTTCTGTTGTAAAACGCGTGAAAAACTATCTCAGATATTGATTGGGCGAAAACAAACTGAATGCTCTTGCGTTGTTAACGATAGAGTCAGATTTGTTTCTATCTATCGATTGTGAAGATATCATGCGCGAATTCGCAGCTGAAAAATCAAGACGTAAAGAACTGCGAATAAGAAGTGTTTTAAAAAAGGGTTTTTGTTGAATACCTTATCCATGCCGATGTCGAATTTATTAATTACGTTATGTTTTTCATTAATAACGAACTATATTGTAATAAAGCACTGATTACAATCACAATCGCATTTAATATATCTTTTTTTTTTGTAAAAAAAGGGCCTAGGGGCGGCAAATATTTAAATCCGCCACTGGATATGTATACTCTTCGAAGTGAAGAACCCCTCGCAAGACCTAATCCAATATCCGCACCAACACCGAACAGTGTTGCATATACAATTTTTTGGTAGCTATATAAAGACATTACACATATCTAAATCTGTATCTATTAGCACCGACCCATTTTTAATAACTCAATTCACAAGTACGAAATAAATTAGGTATCCATGTCAAATTATGCTCTTTGAGATCTACATTACCTTACATTTTTGTGTACACCAACTACTGTAGTAACAACTTTAAGCGGTGACATAATTTGTTATAATTTTTTGGCTCATTAAAAATTTGTCGTCTTTGGCAAGTTTAAGTTCATGGCTTTTGGCCAACTTTTTTTGAGAAAGTTTACCCAAAAACTAATTACGAAACTTGTAGATAATACGTTTAATCTATATAAAGTTATGCAAATGTGATTTTGTTGGAAATGTAGTTTATAGTTATTTGAAGCTTATCTAAATGGCGGTAACTTAGCCAAACATATATGTAGCAAACGTTTTATGAAATTAAAGTAGTAAAGTAAGATGAAAAAGATATTTTCTAGTTATGCATATACTTATAGTTTGATGACTAGCTTTTCCGTCAACACACAGATAAACGTGAAAATGTGGGCTTACGTGAGCTGAAGCGATTTTGCATGCTGCAGACATTTTGCGATTTTTGGCAACAAAGTTGTAAGCCGTCAGTCGTCAGCCAACATAAAAATATATTTCGTTTTTGCGGAACAGCAAATACTTTAAGAAGCTTAGTGATTTTATATACAAGTTCGAAGGCCTTTTGATAAATATTTGAACAACACTAATACCATAAAAACCCGATATCTCTTTTTAATATTTATATTAGGTACTCCATCAGAATTTCAAATCGATAGAATGAAAGAGTTTTATAGACCCCAATTAAAAAAGTTTTTTTTAGAAATTCCTCCAATTTCGACTTTTAGCAGTTCGTTTAGCCAAATTTTACTATTTTTTACACCCATATAGATAAAAAAAAAAATATTTCACCATACAAAGATGAAATATTTCAAAATCTACCAAATTTTAAATTAAACTAAACTAAACACCGCAAAAGGTAAAAAACAAAATATCATAAATGAAAACAAGTAATGAACGCTTCTAGCCGATTGCTTTTAGGAGTTAAATAAAAAAATTTAAGTCCCTCTAAAGAAAGCATTTTCTTGGGTTTCTACTAGAGGTGGAGAACTATCAAGCTACCATCGATAGCAGCCAGACATTTACGATAGTACTGATATCGATAGTTCTCCGATAGTTTTCACATCACCAAAAAGTACAATTTGCGCGTTTGTTTCTGGCGTCTGCTACAAAAATATTTGTGAAAAAATTGATTAAAACAGGTATACCTCAATCAAAAGAAATGGATCGCTTTCTTCAAAGAAATATAAAGCTCACTTTTAAAGTACAGGATGAACTCGGTAACCAGAACTAATAGAAATCTAGGCACTTATTGAGGAGGTTGCAACCACCGAAGAAAAACATATACCTAGAAAAATATTTTTTGAAACATGTCGATTATTGTTGTCTGCACTTTATTCTTATTAATATTTATTATAATAGCCGTCTCACGAAGCTCTTTCAGAAATAGGAAAAAATATTACAATGCTATATATCTTAGTGTTACAAAAATCGAGGAGTTGCGTGAAACGAGGGTTGCGATTTCCGTACTGTAGTTATGAAGTATTTTGACTATGTGTCGAATTTAAGGTAAACGTCGGGACTCCTTCACACTCAGTGTGTCAAAGGCTGAAAGGCAGGCTTGCAATTGCAGCAGCACGGACTCGGTGAAAGATTTGACGACCGAGAGGCAAACACAAAAAAAGGAAAAGTAAAATCTCACAAGTATGGAAATACCATAAAACGTCAGATGACAAAAAATTGGCAAAGTGAATTAACTGCGGAAAGGAGTACAAAACCAGCGAAAATACTTCAAACTTGCACGATCTGAAAAGATTTCACCCTGGCTTGGAAAATCATGTACCAGCTGCAGGTATTTCGGCGGATACTGACTGAAACTTTTGGATCAAAAAACATAATATCGTAAATGAGATTTCTTGTTTAAAAATTAAACAAACTTTAAATTTAAAACTAAATATGTATATTATTGTGGACAGGACTATCGTCGACTATCGATAGTACTATCGTCAACTATCGATGGTTGTGAAATTACTATCGTCGACTATCGATAGTTCTCAACCTCTAGTTCCTACCTTTCCGTGCTTGACACTCCAAGCTCGGTAAGGCCTTGTATATTTATTTCGACCCATTTCGAGCACTTTTCCTGATTTTTAAGAATTTGAGAATGCCATTGTCATGTCTGTCTAACCCTAAAATACTTTATACCAAATGTGTTCGGACAATTCTTAAAGGATCAAAAGTAAAGAGGTGCCCATTTTGTAATTTTTGGCAATAACTACAGAAATTCAATTGATGGGCCCCCAATTATTGTTACCTGTTCACCAAATTCAAAAACATTCTCGCTCGAAAAAAATGCCTACTTTGAGGGCCTTGGCAATCGTACTACAAAAATGCCATCGAAATCGCTAAAAATGATTGATGAATATACGATGATTAACAAAGTCAAGTTTTTCCAAAAATAAATGTGTTTTTTTATAGACATTATGTTACTATCTTTTTGATAGAGCTGTCAGGTTCAGCTAGAAGCTAACCGGAACGACAATGGAACATCTCGTCTGGTTGCCATGTATCCCGAGCATTCCGGTGAACAAAACCCTAGAAAAAAACCCTAGGCAGCACTGCACTTATGTCCCAATAGCTAACAGGATGTTCCCTAACACTACTACTGCCATGACTGTGTATATAAAAAGAAAATCCCAAAAAAAATCCAATGCCGTCTACGTACCTTGGAACTATTTTTGGAAGAACTGTTATGGCAAGTATACGACTGGGACAAAATCCAAAATACGCCTACGTCTTTGTTTGATCTCGGCATGCACCCCATGCAGCTTCTCTAACTTAAAGCTAAGATTAGCGTGCGTAAGGGTCTTTAAAAGAGGCAGCCAGCCATAGTTCCTAACTGCCGGGCAAATCTTTCGATTTCTCACTAAGTTTCAATTGTCTCTGATAAAAATATTCGCAGCGATCTAATAAATTTGCAACTCATCCACTAAACAGTGTCTTTGGGAAATGATAAAGAAAAAATTAGTTTGTTCTACAAGCACAATAGTTCTAATGGTTAACAGGATGCATGTTCCCTACCATGTCAAAAAAAAATGGGCAAACTGTACATAAAAATCCAACGCCGTCTATATACCTGTGAACTATTCTTTGAAGAACTGGTCAATATGGTAAGTTTCCAACATCCGCCCATCAGCTAGATCTTTGCTTGATCAGGGCGTGCCTAGCTTGTCTAACTTAAAGCAAATATTAGCGTGCGTGCGGGTCTTTAGAAGAGTCAGCCAGCCATAGATCCTAAGTTCCGCTCAAATCTTTCGATTTTCCACTGCGTTTCAATTGTCTTTGATAAAAATATTCGCAGCAATCTAATAAATATGCAACTCACCGACTAGACAGTGTCTCAAAATAAGCGCTGGGAAATGATAAAAAAAAAAAAGTTAGTTTGTTCTACTCCAATAGTTGGAGATCACAATAGCACAAACCCTACATCTGGCGCATTGAAATAATAATGCAAACAAGCCATTATTACAAAATGACTAACTTATTATGTGCTCGACATTGAGTTTATGAATAACTCAATTTAATTAAAAAAAAAAAAAAGATGTATCTATGAAATTGCTATTGACATTTTTGTCGGCTGTGTGTGTTAGTTGCGAAAAAAGTTAGTTGCGCATCCGTTAGTGGGCAGAACATTGGCGCGTTACTGAAACCATGAAAAGTTTATATAACTCATATTAAGTTAGCTTTTTAAGCGGCAGACCTGCCTTTAAAATTAAAATATTTTTTTTAAATGAATGAAGCGTGGAAAAAAACTACATCGTAAAAATTACTACGAAAAAAAAAATGGGCAAATTTAAGATGAATGAAAATTATTACGCTGCTAAAATGCAGCTGTTTCTATTGCGGGCTGTTTGTATGAAGTTGCCGTCTACATTGCGACTTGGCTATATGCAAAGCAAAATAATTGGTCATAAATATTTTACATACACAGTATATAATATACTATATATACGGCATATCATATACTATATAGCTATAACGTTTAAGCGCGGCAGAGTTAGACAGAAATAACTAAGCAGCCAAAAACTAAAACTGGCGCAGTGCGTGCAGCTTGGCTAACTATTTATGGCAATTTCCATACCAAAAACTAAATCGAGAGTCAGGTAATAAAAACTGTTGACCCATAGTTGGAACAGTTGGACGCTCGGTTGGCCAGTTGAGGCAGCTGTTATTGTTGTTGCTATGATTGTAGGTATATTGTAGCCATAGTTGCGGTCCAAATGGCTCCACTCCGCCATGGCCACGCTACACTGGCCAATACATGGGATGCATTTATCTATTTTGCATGTGGGCAGTCGGCAACGTTAAAGTTCAATGGGCAAGTGCTTTTGGATACATTTTCAATAGGCTGGCTTGCTGCACACGCTTGAAGCCCAAAATCAAAGTAGTTTCATTTGTTTTAAAATAGATTTCAAATGATGGAGAGATACCAAGACATAAGCAAAACAGTTTATAAGCTATTTTGGGTCAAAGAGGCGGGTTCTAGCCATATAATGAATGCTAATTCGATGCGGTGTTTCTTTGCAGCAGGCAAAAGGAGGTTTAGTAGGCCATAAGTAGCGTATACGTAAGGTAGGTCAAAATGGGTTTAATAGATCGGGTATCGATTGAGCTATATCCGTACATATACTCCAACACTTAGACCTCGGAAATCAGTAGAACTAGGAACACCATATTGTGTATGTGTACCCTATGTGAGCATAATAATCAAATTATATCGACTTTTCGTCAATATATACCTGCAATGACTTTGTTCACCACCTTTAACCCTCAATCTGACAAACGGGCCTGGCCAGACATTTGTCATTTTTCGACGTTAATTTAATATTCCTAACATACAGACTTGAGCTTCCAGCTGCCTTCCAAAAATTTTATTAGATATCGATCAACCACTTTGACAATTATAAAAAGTCCTCAAACGAGGATGATAAATATAGTAAAATTGAATTGACGAATGGTGGCCTGGTTGGACCCTATAAATTCGCCAGACGGAGGGTTAAGATGTCTCATCTCTTATATTTAATTTCCCCTAGTGGGGCATAGAGCCTTACGATTGTAAAAATAATTATTAGAGCCCTTATACAATCGGAGACGGGTTGCGCTACAGAATTAAAAATTAGACCTTTTTCCCTATGCAAAAAATAGTTTCTTGAAAAAATTAGTATTGTATGTTTTAATGTCGGTCAATGCCATGGGTCTATCAAATATTTTCGTTTGTAATCTTCATTCCCAGTTTGGATTTCCGTAAATAAGGAGAACTTGCTTTTGTATAAATTATTATAATAAAATATTCATTACTAAGAATTTTGCTCTATAAATAATCAAAATAAAATATATATTACTAAGGATTTTTAATAATTAATAGAGAAGTAGGTGTTCTTTATTGGTGAAAACAAACTGGAAATGCTTGATAAACTCCATATGCTGCCTTCAAGGAATTACCAAAATACAAACAAATTGTAATTTTTAAATGAAAATGCAAACAGAATGACGCCTATAAAATAATTTTTTTATTACAATATGCTATATATAAGCATATTTATTTTAATTTAATGAACAGAACACAGCACATAAATTTTCAGCCTTTATATAAAATAAAAAATGGCGTATAAAAAAGATGGTTGCGGGCGACTTTGTGATACACTGTAAGCACCAACTTTTAATTTCTAAATTTAGGGTATCTTCATTAACAAACGAATTATGCCCGAAGAACTTTATTTCGACAGACTTGCTCTATAGGGGCTATATAATATAATAAATCGGTTTCGAACAAATTTTGTATAATGCTTGGAAAGCTGAAAAGCGTTTGATTTCTTTTAAAAAAATGTGGCCCAATGCTCATCAAGGAAATAAAGCAAATAACACATCTTTAAAAAATAAGTGGGACATTTTATGGTCGATCTCTTCGATTTGGAAGATTTTTACATATGTGATAAAGCCACTAGAAAATAGTAACCAATGTGCCGACTATTTATCGAGTTATCCATAACTGAATAATGGATTTTATTTTTTTAGAGTTTTTTTTGAGAAGCCATATTACTTAAAAGACGCAAATAAAAATTTTAAAAATTAGTATAAAAATAAACGATAAAATATTTTTTTCTTAAAGAATCGAGTTAAGCCATTACTTTAAAATTATTAATTTTCACGTCATATTGTTTTTTTTTTTAAGTTTTTTTGCCCTCTAAAAATATTTTATCAATTATATTGTATATAATAATTTTTTAAAAATTCTAATAATATCCAATTGATCATTGAAGAATTTTTTAATAACCGTGCTCAGGAAAACGAAAACCAATACAATAATTCGAAATATAAATATCGTCGAAAGCACGTCGACCTCTAATTTTTATGATTTTTACATTTTTGGTAGCTAGCCAAAGTTACCACGTCTTATTTTATTGAAAAATTCAAACTATTTATCGAGTTATCGATAACTGAATATTGGATTTTTAATTTTTTTTTTTTTTTAGTACACGTTAATGCCATTATTTTTAAATTATTAATTTTCACAAATTTTTCGTCATTTTTTAAAAATATTTTTTCAATTGTTTTAACATAATTTCTTAAAAATGCTTAATATATAAGTAGAAAGGCTAGAAGCCTGAACTCTCGCAATTTTTTGTGTCAAATTTTTTGAGAATAAACAAAAAATAAAATAATGCCATTACATGCGCGTAAATCCACTGCGTAGAAAAAAAATGTTTTTAAATCTTTAATTGTCGAAACTCTGCTTATTTTTATGAGTAATAGTAGACAGAACCTCGAAAAATGAAAATAAGTAGAACTCCTCGGAATTTAAAGATAATGTAAATATAATAGGTCGACTAAAAAAGTGGCCCGCTTCACTTTTTTTCGACGAATTTGCTCATATCCGATATACAAAATATATAAAAAACTTGTGTGCCTCGTATTCATGGGTTATTTGCAATTTTTTCCCCGCTTATTATATTTTATATATTTTTATTATACAATAATTTAATATCTCAGTGGAAAAGATAATAAAGCTTAAACTCTGTATTGTACGGAAATTAAACGTCTCATGTATTCGTAATGCCTCAAGAATTAGTAAATAAAATTGAACTGAAATAATAAACTTCTAATCCGAGTTAGTTTGGTTGCTCTAGCTTTTACCATCTCTGAGATCTCAGCGTCGGGCAGACGGATAGAATGACAGATGTCCATGAGACTTCTCTAGTCACCCCTATCATATTTTACTTTATTTTGGGGTGTGTCCGATGATAGGATCTCCTAATGTCTCTGAGATCTTGGCGTTACAAGACGAAAGGATAGACAGACGAACATGACTATATGGACTTCTATAGTCATTTAGTTAATTTTGGATTATTCGAAGTGTCCTTCCAGCAAATCGATATGGTGGGCAATATTTAATAAATTAAATAGCTAACAAAATTTTAAGTAAAAAGAATAAAATTAAATTTTTCCGAAATACGCGTATGGAAATTTATATTGATGAGGGAGTATGACGCATTTAAAACAATGCGTGATATATTAAATATGCAAAGGTAAGGTAAGGTCTTAGTCCCACGTGGCATCTAATTTGTTTCCAAAAGCAATCAATTCAATCAATCAATCAATTAATTCGAACGAAATTTGTGATTTCAATGCAAGGCTGGGCTGGTTTTAGAAGAAGTATTTAATAAAATTGGGTAAGTCCTTGTAAAATGAACCACAGCATTGAATGATCAAATATCTTTTAATTGCATTCTTTGAACTGTCAAGCGTAGTACCTGCTAATAGCTTTGTATCTCATACAACTCGGCGGTTAAAAGCAATTTAGCATCATATTGCTAGATAAAGTCAACTAAATCCCGACTGTCAAGTGTAAAGCATGCCAAGGATGTCAAATGTTATGCCAACTGAAAGTCAAAGTTGGGCTCTCCCAATCCAGCATCAATTCCGTTGACTCCTAAGGCGTTAAAGTCAAATCCGTTCTGTATGTATGGATTTTGTTGCTTTTTTTTTGGTTTTTGACTTTTGTTGCCTTTTTCTATGGCTATAATGCTGGGGCACAGATTTTCTTTATAGCCAAAGGCGGCAGCCTAACAGTAATTCGCTTATGTATGCATGTATGCGTGCATGTGAGTGTGTGTGTGTCCCGCTGTCTTCGCTTTTGGGCTTTATGTTATTTGCGTACCAGCAGCAAATACCCAAAAAACCGTTTCGATAAACAGCCCCAACAACGCTACAACTTTTGGTGGCATAATATTTTTATGGTCCCCAGCAGAAACAACAGCAACAACAACAAAAACAACGGCTAGAACGAACATTTTCCATGCCTCCGCCCACAAGCAGAACAGCTGTCGCCAATGATGCTACCAACTCTCTGCCAACATTGTCGAAACTTTTATTTTTTGGCTCTAGAGCAAAAGGCAAAAAGTATCTTTCACTTGAAAATTAAATGAAAACATATAAGCGCCAATACACACATAAGAACTTTTTGCGTATAAGTAGTATATGTGGGAAGTGTGGGATTTTCTGCGACTTTTGTCTTGTTATAAAGAAAATCTCAAAAGTAGCGAAAATTCACTTGTAGCCTTAGCGACAGCACAAAAAAAGACAAACAAAATAAAAATAAATAAAAATAAAAATGAGAAAGAAAAACTGACTTTAGTAAAAGTTGCCATACTCTTGAATGATATACTAGTTGTTACTCGAAAGACCAAGTTTTAAAATGTTGCACTTTGGAATTCCCCAAGCAGTGTTCATACTTAACTAATGTTCATAATTTAATAAAAAAAGTTAGGGTAGGGAAAAATTATACACATTCTCTTCTGAAATTTTTATGTATAAAGTAATCACTGTTTAGTAAAGAACCTCATAGAGGATAGCCTTGGTATCCTATTTTTACTTTTGTATCAAATTTGATGTGACGTCACTTAGCCTATAACCAGCGGCCGATCAAGGCGCTTTCAACGATAGCTTATTAATCAAATTATGATAAGCGGTTTGGAAGTAACGAGGGAACAGACGTACAAACAGAAAATCGTATATACAAAGTAAACATTGCTTAGTAGACAAGCAACTTTTCGTAAACCTATATTTTAATCTAACTAATGGGGAAATGAAATTAGTAATGTTCAGCGGATAGCCTTGGTCATATACCACCTATTTCTACTATTGCATCATCTTCTCAAGCGCGGCATGTTAAATTTGATGTGACGTCACATTGCCTACAACCAGCGGTCGATCAAGGCGCTTCCAACGATAGCTTATTTATCAAATTATGATAAGCGGTTTGGATGTTAAGGGGAAACAGACATACAAAAGCAAAACCGTTTTTACTAATTTTCCCTAGACGGATAAAGTAACTCACTTACAAGAAGAACGTCATAACTCTAAAAAGAGTCATTTTGCAGAAAACGCATTTAAACTTCATCGACCCCACAATTTCATATTAAAATCGTTGAAATAAATTCTCGATTCCCTTCTCACACGGATGGTATTTTTGATATCAATATATTTTTACACAATTCAGTTTTTCATAAAGAATACATCTCCATTAGTAACTCTAAAAACGAATTTTTTGAGTTATGACACTTCTTGTAAATGAGCGATAATTAATTTATCAAGTTAAGTTAAGCTTTTAAGAAGTTACGAGAGAACAGACGTACAAATACTATTTTGTCTCAGTCGGATATTATAGCCAATCTTGAGAAAAAAAAAAGTTTTAGAAAATAAGTATAATATTCATTGAATGTACCATGAAATAATATTCAAAAATATATGTGCAAATTCGGTAATTTCACTCCACAATTAAAATTTTTTTTATTATGAAGTTATTTTCTCAAGAGTGCGCCGCATTCTATATTATAGCCAAAAGCCAGTGGGCAATCAAGAAGCTTCTAACAATACATAATTTATTAAGTTACGACAAGCTTTTAAGAAGTTAGGAGCGAACAGACGTACATAAATGCAGTTCAAAAATAAATAAACATAAAACTTTCAATGTTTGAGCGCAGAAAGCTTTTCACTATAAAGATTCTTCATATAAGCACAATTTTCAATCGATTTTTAATTTAAATATCTGAAACGTTAGTTACTTTAAAAAAATGATCAAAATTCAAAATTATATTTTTATACTATTCGTATTCTATATTATGGCACGTCTTATAACCAATACCCTGTGGGCAATCAAGAAGCTTCTAACTATACATAATTTACCAAGTTAGATAAGCGTTTAAGAAGTTACGAGAGAACAGACGTACATATAGTAAATACAGGTCAAAAATAAATATATATAAAACTTTCAATGTTTGGGCGCACAAAGCTACACTACACTGAAGATTTCTCATATAAGAACAAATTTCCATCGCTTTCTAATTTAAATATCTAAAATAAGAGACTAAGATACACATGAAAAATTTGATTTCGATCTAACTTCTGAAATGATCAAAATTTAAAAACATGGCGGCATCAAGGTTTATTATTTAGGCGCACAAAGCTACAATATACTGAAGACTTTTCATATGAGAACAATTATCCATCGCTTTCTGATTTAAATATCTGAATTAAGAGACTAAGACTAACATGAACAAGCAGATTTCGATCTAGGAAAGTTTTGAAATAATGAGCAAAATTCAAAAATATGGCGGCACCAAGGTTTAGGCGCACAAAGCTGCAATATACTGAAGATTTTTCATATGAGAACAATTATCCATCGCTTTCTGATTTAAATATCTGAACTAAGAGACTACAACTAACATGAAAAAGCAGATTTCGATCCAAAAAACTTTTGAAATAATGATCAAAATTCAAAAATTATAATTTTTTTAAGATTAAAAAATGACTTTCGCTATAATGTCATACTTGCTCACATAGCGAATATACCATCAGCACATATACTCATATATAGTATATATAGCCCAAAATACAGAAAATAAAATCCTACGAGCGCTAGAAATTAATATATGAACACCAACGAGAGGCGCATATAATTTTAGACTCACGTACAGGGTGTGTACAATTTGTGGCAAAATGTCCACCAAGTTGCGCACAAAACGCCTCAAAAAATAACAAATATGCAACTAGAAGTAATAAAATTCGTTTATTTAGATAATAAAACAAGTACTAGTCCACCGAAAGCATAGAAATTTTTGGCAGAATAGATATGCCCTGGAGCTCTATATCAATACAAAGTTATTTGTAGAGCTTCAAAAGTCACGTTTTAATGATAAATAATGAAAAAATACGTACTAAAAATGATAAAAATGAAATATAGCACAAGTACAAACAGAAGTTCAGCAGCTAAATTTATATTTTTTGTAGTTTTGAGAGCACACCCCTAATGGGAGCTGCCATTGCCCGTTTGGGCAATTTTCACAGCACGGCGTGGGCTAAAAAAAAATATTACTATTTATATTTGCTTGAGACATTTTCATTTCATCAACAAATGCAACAGAAAAAATATATTTTTTGATTTATTTGTCTTGATTTTATTTTTACCTTGTAGCTCTCTTGACTGTGTTACGTAGTTGATTTTTCTTTTATTGTTTGTTTTGTTTTATTTTATTTTTATTTTTTGCTCACTCCAGAAAACTTTCCACAAAACTCAGCAAAATTTCCAAGCTTAACTTGAAATTTGTTGTACTTTGTTTAAGCAGATTTTATTTTTTACTTTTGTTGGTGCTCGACTGCGGCTGATGCTGCATAGATTTAAAAATTATTAGCACCTTATTTTATGTATATTTTTTTTTCTATGGTTACGCGTGTGCTTTAATATTTATTTTGCATAATTTTTCTCGTTTTTTTTTTTTATCACTTTGAAAACTTTTCAATTAACGCGCAGCTGCTTGAACGAGACATCCATATACACATTAGAATCAAATCAAAATTATTTTAGGTCAACTATTATAGTATATACATATATGTATATAGATGTGTGTGTGTGTGTGTGCGTCGGTGTGCGTCGGTGTGCGTCGGAAGCATTATTGAGTTAGATCAACGAGCGTATTGCGTTTATCGAATCATTAAACGAGCACGACCAAGGAACAAGGCTAACAGGCAAATACGAATACCGTAGACCCTTTAACTAGTTGGCCTAAAATATAAGGCCATAGAAAATATTTGGTGCTGTCCCATTTCATTCAGAGGAATTTTAAATCTACAGCCATTTCCTTTGATGTGTCAGTTAATTTTTTTAAAGCGAAAATCCCTACAAAAACTATCCTGCCATGGTAACAAATCGAGGATTTTCCGTTTCAACTAACCAACCGGCATGCTATGTGTATATAAGGCCATATTTCGATGAAAAATATAATTGGTTCTGACATTTCGTTTAACCGAATTTTAAACCAAAAACCATTTCCTCCATTGATGATGTGTCAGAAATTTTTTTTAAAGCGAAAATCCTAACAAAAACTGTCCTTCCATAGTACTATATAAGGCCATATTTCAAAGAAAAATATAATTGGGATGACCATTTTGTTCTACCGAATTTTAAACCAAGAGGTATTTCCATTGATATGTCAGAAAATGGTTTTTTTTCAAAGAAACTCCAAACAAACTTTTCTTCCATGGTATAAATCGAGCATTTCCTTTGATGTTTCAGAGAATTATTTAATCGAAAATCCGGATAAAAGCTATCCTTCTATGGCAAGAAATCGAAGATTTTCCGCTTTAGCTGGTTGGCACTCTATTTGTATATAAGGCCATATTTCGTAGAAAAATATTATTGGTCTTGACCATTTCGTTCAAGCGAATTTTAAACTAAAAACCATTTCCTCCATTGATGTCAGATTATTTTTTTTTAATCGAAAATCCGGACAAAAAACTATCCTTCTATGGTAAGAAATCGAAGATTTTCCGTTTTAACTGGTTGGCATGCCATCTGTATATGAGGCCATATTTCGGAGAAAATATATTTGGTGCTAGCCCATTTCGTTGAACCGAATTTTAATTAAAGAACCATTTCCTTTGATGTGTCAGAAAATGTTTTTTAAAGCGAAAATCCCAACAAAAACTATCCTTCCATAGTAAGAAATCGAAGATTTTCCGTTTTAACTGGTTGGCATGCTATGTGTGTATATAAGGCCATATTTCCAAGAAAATATTTGTGGTCCTGACTATTTCGTTCAACCGCATTTTAAGCCAAGAGGCATTCCCTTTGATGTGCCAGATAATTTTTTTTCAGGCGAAAATCCCAGCAGTTACTATCCTTCCATGGTACTATATAAGGCCATATTTCGAAGAAAAATATAATTGGTTCTGACCATTTCGTTCAACCGAATTTTAAACCAAACGGCATTTCCATTGATATGTCAGATAATTATTTTTTAAAGCGAAAATCCGAATAAAAAAATGTTCTTCCATGGTAAGAAATCAAAGTTTTCTATGATATATATTTATGCAACCTAGTCATAGTACCCCTTTATGGTAATAAGATTTGTATCATTTAAAATCATAGCCCTAATTTAAAATAAATAATCAATTGATTTCCCTTATTTCAATTTCAATTTTTAATTATTTTTAGAACATTTCTACCCCGCAAACAAGCAACTAATCTTCTCCGCCCCCTGCTTGCTTCTCACACACAAATCCGATATGGCCGTCTATATTAACTTCTCCAACTATTTTCTTAATTTCCACAGTGTTCATTGTGTTGCGAAAACAATTCTGTTGTGCTTAGTAGTAAATTTTATCCCATTTAAGATACCTCCAAAATTTTTTCTTTTTGTATCTTTTAAAATCAAAACCCTAATTTAAAATAAATAATGAATTGATTTTCTTTGTCTCAATTTTAATTTTTAATTATTTTTGAATGTACGACCCCGCAAACATGCAACTAAACGTCTCCACCCCCTGCTTGCTTCTCAAACACAAATCCGATATGGCCGCCTATAAGTATTAACTTCTCCAACTATTTCCTTAATTTCCAGTGTTTATCGTATTACGATGGCAATTCTGTTGAGCTGAGTACATTTCTTCCCATTCAAGATACCTCCAAAATGTTTCCCTGTTCTGTAGTAACAGTTTAATAGAGATCCCCATGCACCTCCAAGGGTCAGTCCGGGAATTATTATTAATATAAAATAAATAAAGAATTGATGTTCTTTGTCTCATTTTCAAATATTTTTAAACATACTGCTTCGCAAACATGCAACAGCAGTTCGCCTCCTGCCTGCTTCTCAAATCCAATATGGCTTCTATATAAATTTCCCCAACAAAATTCCTAATTTCCACAGTGTTCATCGTATTACGAAGGCAATTCTGTTTTTAAGACACCTCTGAAATTTGTATTTTTTAGCTTAACATGCAACTAGGTGGCTCCTCCTCCTGCGTGCTTTTTAAATCCAATATGACCTTCCCTATAAAATTCCCGAACAAATTCCTTAATTTCCAGAGTGTTCATTGTATTGCGAAGGCAATTCTGTGGAGCTGCTTGATTTTATTTTCATTTAAGACACCTCCAAAGTTTATATTTTTTAGCCTAACATGCAACATGAGGTGACTCCGCCTCCTGGCTGCTTCTCAAATCTAATAAGGCATTCTATATAAATTTACCCAACAGATTTCTTAATTTGCCAGTGTTCATCGTATACAAAGGCAATTCTGTTGAGCTGCTGGATATTTTTTTAATTTAAGACACCTCCTAAATTTGTATTTTTTAGGCTAACATGCAACTAGGTGACTTCACCTCCTACGTACATCTTAAATCCAATATGTCCTTCTGTATAAATTTCCCATATAAATTCCTTAATTTCCAGTGTTCATTGTATTGCGAAGGCAATTCTGCTGAGCTGCTCGATTTTCTTTTCATTTAAAACACCTCCAAAGTTTATATTTTTTAGCTTAACATGCAATTAGGTGACTCCACCTCCTGCGTACTTCTCAAATCCAATATGGCCTTCTTAATAAATTTCCCAAACAAATTCCTTAATTTCCACAGTGTTCATCGTATTTCCAAGACAATTCTTTTGAGCTGCTTGATTTCTTTTTCATTTAAGACACCTCCAAAATTTTTATTTTTTTAGCTTAACATGCAACTAGGTGACTACACGTCCTGCGTACTTTTCAAATCCAATATGGCCGTCTATATAAATTTCTCCAAGAAAATCGTAGTGCGAAGGTCATTCTATTGAACTGCTTAATTTTTTTTCATTTAAAACACCTTTAAAATTTTTATTTTTTGGTCCCACATGCAACTAGGTGACTCCGCCGCCTGTATGCTTCTCAAATCCAATATGGTCTTCAATATAAATTTCCTCAACAAATTCCTTAATTTCCTCAGTGTTCACAGTATAGCGTAGGAAATTCTGTGGAGCTGCTTGATTTTATTTTAATTTAAGACACCTCCAAAAATGTTATTTCTTAGCCTACATGAAACATTAATTTTAACAAACCCTATTTCTTTGCAAAAAGATTAAACAAATAAGAAAATTGAAAAATATTTTCAAAATGACCTTCTATATAAATACCCCAATAAATTCCTTAATTTCCACAATGTTCATCGTATTACGTAGGCAAATCTATTGAGCTGCTTGATTTTATTTTCATGTAAGACACCTCGAAAAATCTTATTTCTTCTTCTTTAAAGAATCCTATTTCTTTGCAAAAAGTTTAAAAAACGAAAGAAAATTTTTAAGCATTCTAGCTCTATAACTTTTAAAACCTCTGAAATCCATTTGTTCTCATATACAGTGTTAAGAATTCCCTAAATTTGTTGCAGTGTATTTAATTTCTAGTCCATTCGATTTGCAATTTTTGCACAAATTAAAACGCTAACCAAAACAGGAAAGGAACTTTTCCGGATTTCAATTAATCGATTTTACATTTTAATTAATACTTCCGACTTCGGCCAGAGAACATATAATGCTGTGCCTCTCTTTTGGCGTAGCCTTGAAAATTTAATTTGATTTGTTATGCCCAAACAAAAACTTAGCTGCATCCTTAATAGATTAAAGGACACTAAATGCCATTTGCTTTAACGCACTGTCTTTCTTTAAAGAAAAAATTTAAGTGTCAAAACCCCCAAAAGCTAATTTTTTAATTATTATTTCCGTTTTAAATTTAAAACTGACGCTATCTATAGCTTTGACATATTCTACAGTTGAATAATTTTAATGGCTGCAAATCTTATTTGCGAACGTTTACTGTATCTCTATAAACGAATTTTCTCGCTTTTCAAATGGATAAATGAGTAAAATGGTTGTTTGGTTGTATAAATGCGCCTCTGCCTCTCTATGTGTGTGTGTGTGTGTGTCTAGGGGGGTATTGTGTGTGTGCGTATGTTGTACTGTCTGCCTATATGTCTGCGTGTCTTTTATGGCCAAGTGAGTTTTGTTTATGGCGTTACGTATACGCCGCATGTGCCAGCTGCTGCTGATTCAGTTGCAAGGGTATGGAATAGGCTACATATAGCTACAACTACGTTTACATCGTAGAAGCATCGTCGTCATCGTCGTTAACGTTACGTTACTTTCGACGATGACGACGTCGAGGACGACGATAGCGACTGCGAAATGTTGCCGAGCCGTCGATTGCTCTTTGGGATGTGCGGGGGTGCTGCTTGTTATACACAAAAAATTGTTACAACAGCAACTGAAACTACGGCGACAACAGCAACACAAATTTGTGTGTCACGCATTCAATGTTTGCCTGTGTTGCCTGTTATTTTATTTTTCGGCCATTTATACAAATACTTGTATCTGTATCTGTGTGTGTGTATGTAAGTTGGCGTAATGTATTTCTGCGAAAATCGCCAACAAAAGTCACACTACAACATCAAGTTTAACTAGACTCATAAGAACAAGTAGAAGTCGTTGGTTTTGGCCAAAACCAAAATCAAGTACGTTCACACAGACTTCTTGCTTTATAATTATTTTTTTTTATTTTATTATTTTTATTATGCCGTTTTTCAGTTTGTTAACACACACGAAAAGTTTGCATTTTTTTTTTGTTTTTTTGTGCTGTCGCTGTGGTCAACACTTTTTTTTTATGACTTTTTGGGCGAAAAAGACACAGAACGCATTTTATATTTTTAAACACGTCGACAGTGTGTTAACTGTTTCGGCTGTTATTTTTGTTGCTGCAGCTGAAAAACGCGCACAAAACGCATGAAAAACTGGCACACACTAACACACATACAGCTACTAACATGCACACAACTACTAACACATACACATACACACACACTCACACAGTGTTAGTTGTTTAAAGTTAGCGAATGACGGCGGCTGCGACGTTGACGTCTCGTAGAATTCAACGAACCAAAAAAATAACAACGTGAAAACGTGAAAATTTTTAAGCAAAGGCAAAACCGACGACGATAGCGACAACTGCGAGACAAAAACTGAGTACTGAATGCGGCGTGTAGTACTATGTGGCAGAAGTGTTGCAATCACGACGACGGTAGAACAACGACTCAACCGACTGCCACAGTGCTAGACCCCCACAAAGCGTCATCCACCAAAGCGACGACGTCGGCAGCGCAACGCTGACTGCGACGTCGACGTCAGCAACGACGTACATGCGCGCACTTTGGCGCTCTTTAAAAATGTGGCGCTCGTTGGCGCTCTCTCAATCGCTCTCTTTAGAACGCAGCGCACACGTTAGCTGAGAAACACGTTAAACGCAACGAGGGCTGCATATAACAATACATGTATAAATGCACGTGCGTGTGAGTTTATGTGTAGTTGTGTGCGTGTACGAAAGATTACAATAAACCCATTTTAGCGATACATATTACATATTTGGCCTATTTATTAAGCGACAGTAGTAACAGAGCAACATTACACTGTTAAAATCAAAACATTTGGTAAAAAAGAGTAGAACGTATTTGCCCTATTTATTAGCTGGCCGAAATACACTCAGAGAAATGAGTAGCTAAAGAAGCATCAAATTTAAAATCTTTCTTTTAAAGTAAGATTAAGTTAAATTTCAGACACAATGTGATAAAAATGAGATAATCATGATAATAAGTAGCTCAGGAAATGTATAATGCAATTTAATATTTTTTAAATTTTATACACAATGTGATAAGAAAAAGAATCGTGAAAATCCTTGGGCTTAAGGTAAAATAAAAATTCAAAAAATCTATATGTTGCTGATCATCAGCGCTCGCCCATTTTCTAGCCTAAGGCAAAATTTATTAACAAAATTTACAATAAAAAAAAGAATCGTGAAAAATAAAATGGCCAAAAAACGATATATTGCGACACTGCTGATATCAAAATCTATTTAAACTCCAACATTTTCTAGCAAAGCAATTCAGACATTTATAAAAACAATCGAAAAATCTTGTCAATTTTTCTAAGAATTGTTCAACAAAAGTCAAAGCTATAATTCCAATTTACATCCAATTCATCGACTTTTTTCTTGAAAATTCTCCAAAATCCGCATCAAACAGTCACTCGTTTTGGGTGCATTGGCTTCTCTACAACGACGTGTGGGTTTTCTGTGCCCAAGATGTGACAGTTTTGCTTATTAACATAACCACCAA